>JABUQX010095902.1:12500-15000 GCA_015478945.1 Trachelipus rathkii | reverse complement strand
GGACCGCCTATGTCAGGACAGATACCTCAGGCCACGCATCTCCGCTTGCACTCGGGTCAAATAGGCTGAACACGGGACCATGTAAGGAGACTACTTCTAGACGGAGTGTCATTTGCTAAGTGAGATGTAAATACTGCAATTAACCGCACAGTTCAATTTGTATTGATAAAATAACTCCTTGAGTGAATCTTCACTTACCAGGATTAGATCCCGGGCCCTCGCGAACGGTATGCCAAGCGTGTTACCACTCAACCACGACAAGCTAAAAAGATACGCGACTTAAACCTATGAAAGAGTGCTCTATTCAATAGGAATAAGGACCGCCTATGTCAGGACAGATACCTCAGCCACGCATCTCCGCTTGCACTCGGGTCAAAGGTAACACAGGACCCATGTAAGGAGAACTACTCTAGATCGGAGTATAATTTGTATAGATGTAAATACTGCAATTAAGTCGCGTATCTTTTTAGCTTGTCGTGGTTGAGTGGTAACACGCTTGGCAATACCGTTCGTGGAGGGCCCGGATCTAATTCCTGGTAAGTGAAGATCACTCAAGGAGTTATTTGATCTATACAAATTGAACTGCGGTTTAATGCAGTATTTACATCTATACAAATATACTCCGATCTAGAGTAGTCTCCTTACATGGGTCCTGTTTACCTTTGACCAGAGTGCAAGCGGAGATGCGTGGCTGAGATATCTGTCCTGACATAGGCAGTTCCTTGATTCCTATTGAAGTAGAGCACTCTTTCATAGGTTTAAGTCGCGTATCTTTTTAGCTTGTCATGGTTGAGTGGTAACACGCTTGGCATACCGTTCGTGAGGGACCGGGATCTAATCCTGGTAAGTGAAGATTCACTCAAGGAGTTATTTTATCTATACAAATTGAACTGCGGTTTAATTGCAGTATTTACAATCTATACAAATTATACTCCGATCTAGAGTGGTCTCCTTACATGGGTCCTGTGTTACCTTTGACCCGAGTGCAAGCGGAGATGCGTGGCTGAGGTATCTGTCCTGACATAGGTGGTCCTTATTCTTCCTATTGAATAGAGCACTCTTTCATAGGTTTAAGTCGCGTATCTTTTTAGCTTGTCGTGGTTGAGTGGTAACACGCTTGGCATACCGTTCGCGAGGGCCCGGGATCTAATCCTGGTAAGTGAAGATTCACTCAAGGAGTTATTTTATCTATACAAATTGAACTGCGGTTTAATTGCAGTATTTACATCTATATATATATATATATATATATATATATATATATATATATATATATATATATATATATATTATATATATATATATATATATATATATATATATATATATATTATATAACAGCGGCAGTACTGTTTCGAAAATAGGAAGTTAAAAAACCTGACACCTTCCTCCTCCCGCGTACCTAAAATTATATGGTTTACCCATTCCTGTAACTTTACAGGTTAGAGTTTCAGGCCGCATTTAGGAAGACGATCTGACATTCGCACCTTACATTAAACACCTGTAAACGACTTGTCATTGTGCGCTTGACCTATTACGTCATCTCACACCAAAATCTTTGGGCACTGATTAAAAGTCCCATTCACGTCTCCACATCAAGCTAATCCGAACGAAGTTGGAATATGACTGCGAAGTATGTCGTCAGACCTTCACCTGTTAGATCCCATTTAAAAAGAGGCGTTCCATATTTCCACAGGACCTTTCCGATCATACCCCCATGGGTGAGCCTCCAAGTTGAAGCCGATGTGATGCCACTCTCTCTGCGGATTTAATATATCACGTACATAACTTATCTTCGCTTTCAAACCTTAATACCAGAATTCTCCTTAACGTTCATTTGCAAACAGTTTGTAACATAATCAACTTCCTCAACATCGTATTGCAAAAGGTGCAGTCGTTCTCTTACCATGAAGAGTATACACATTGGCTATTCCCTTCACCCACCATTTAATTGGTCCTAACCTCTCTTTCCAAATTCAGCCACTCCGTCGCCTTGTTAAAGGCATCATTATTGTCTCCCTCTGCAGTTCAAGGGGAATTCACTCTAGTGCTTACTGAGGAGAAAGCTTGGGTGCGTCTGCTATCTTTCTCGACCACAGTCTTATCCATACTCTCCCCCTTTTCATGCTTCAATTTTTACTGCAGAATTAATGGCTATAACCAATAGTACCCTTATGTCATATTTGGATTCGCCCAGCACCCTACAAGCGCTCGAAGTCCCCTATTCTAAAAACACAATGGTATCCATTATACAACAACTTCTCCTGCTTCTCCACTATCGTAAGAAACAAATTACACTCTGTTGGACCCCCTCTCACGTAAGGGTGACTGGCAACGAAACCGCTAACAGAGATTTCAAAATTGCCTCTTCCCCTTTCCGTAGCTCTTCTAGGTACCTCCCGGATGCCATTCAACAAGGTCGCCATGCATGTGCATATTATTATTTTCCGACAGGGCTTCCGGTCTTATTGGCAGGAGTGCTGGGCGAGTGATCAGCAAG
>JABUQX010095902.1:2500-7500 GCA_015478945.1 Trachelipus rathkii | reverse complement strand
AAAATTATTCAAAGTGTTCTTAAAACTTCTATAAGTAAATCAAACATTAATCTTAACAAAGAATTTATTAACTGTTAATACTTTTTTGTTTATAAAATTTTATAACTATCAAGTTTTAAAATAACTTTTACTAAAATTTTTATGAAATTTTTATTAAAAAACATGACATATAGTATTAACGGTCCTTAAAGAATAAATCAGTAAATTCAGTAAGGCCAAGCCCCTAGCACACCTCTACATCAAGCTATGCCACGTTTGTTCTAAGATACTTAAAACTGCTTTTACATCATCTTTAAGCCATGTAATAAGTAATAAAAGTGAACAAAGATAAGTTCGGTTTCCTGTAACATAACAATGTTTGTTATTAAAATCATTTAGTTTTATTTAAAAATAACAATTATTCACTTTATTTTAATATCATTCGCTCGATGGTAACTAAAAATATTTCAAAGTTTTTTAAATATTCGGGGTTTTTAATTATTATTATCTGATGTACATTGACTAATGCCATGCACGAGAAAACACAAACAACCCGCACATCGTTGAACAGATACGAAACTGACCTCTCTCTGTAAAATGTGTTGAAATAACTACTTAAGGATAATCCTTTTTGTATCCCGGAGCGATTTAAGCTAATTCCAGGTAAAAATATATTTTCAAACTGACCTTTTTCTGTAAAATGTGTTGAAATAACTACGTTAGGCCTAAATTTAGGCCTAAATTTAGGATAAGCCTTTTTGTAGACGGGCTAATTTAATCCTAATTCCAGGTCAAAAGGTAATTCCAGTATAGACAAGAATCATTGTTATTATTATTATTTTTATAAATATATTTCAAACTGAAACATGCTGGATCGGTAAGATCCTTTTAAGCAGGTCAAGAAGGAAAGTCTCTCGCTTAACTTGTGATTGGTCGGAGTATTCCTTATCTCTATATGAATAAGCTAACCACCAGGGCTCAGCATGAGCCCCAACCCGCAAAGGCAACCAACCCAGCACACGCAGCTGCATCCCGCCGCCGCGCCCCGCCACGCCGCCAGCGCACGGCTGGCGCAATATTCCGCGTTCCCGCCGCGTGCGCCCGCAGGCGCAATATTCCCGCGTAACCTCCGCCGCGTGCGCCCGCAGGCGCAATATTCCCGCGTAACCTCCGCCGCGTGCGCCCGCAGGCGCAATATTCCGCGCGAATTATTATTTAGAACACACATACACACACGCCAACCATACAACATACACACACACGACACACACAGCAACACACACGCCATAGGGCACACACACCCTCACACACACACGCACCTCCCTTACACCTAAACGTATATTTTATTAACATTTTAATTTTATTTGTTATTTAATTATACGTGTGTTATTTACTTCAATGCCTATTGTTATTAATTATTTAGAACACACATACACACATACACCACACACACACCACACACAGCACACACACACACACACACACACACACACACACACACGCTCACACGCACACTCAGTTACACATATGTAACACGTATAATTGTATTAAGAACATTTTTTTTAATTTTATTATTATACTTAGTGTTTTTACCTTCATGCCTATTGTTATTATTTCTAGAACACACATGCACGACCATCCCGTTGCATATACTCTAGCCCCATCCACAGATTATGATTACCTGGAAGCCCCGGGGCGTGGGATCGGGACTGAGAACTAACAACTCACACACACACAACACACACACACACACACATATTACACATACATACAGGCACTTACACATACGCCCCCCACCCCTAGATATTGATCCCTCAACTTTGATTGCCTCCAGCTTTTTGAATGCTCAACTTTGATGTCTCAGTTTTGATGGCCTGCAGTTCTGATGCCTCAGCTTTTGATGCCTCAATTTTGATACCTCAGCTTTTGATGCCTAGCGTTTTGATGACCTCAACTTTAAATAACTTAGCTTTGGTATCCCCCCTTCAGCTTTAGTGGTTCAATCTTTGATGACTCATCTTGATGGCGTCATCTTTGATACCACCTATATTGATGAATTTCAGCTTATAAGCAGTTACACTTACGATAGACACTTACACTTACACTATTACACACATACACTATATCTCTTATTCACACATACGCACATACACATATGACAACTTACGTTCACTCCATAGACACTTTACACTCACACCGCAACACACAATATATATACTATATTATATATATATATATATATATAGTTATATATATATTATATAATATATATATATATATATATATATATATATTGATAATATATATAATATATATATCTTTCATTCGCGCGGGAATATTGCGCCGGCGGGGACGCGGCGGCGGGAACGCGGAAATATTGCGCTGCGGGCGCACGCGGCGGGGGGGAACGCGGCGGGACGCACCAGCGGGGATGCGGGGTTGTTGCCTTGTTTGCGGGTGGGGGCTGCATGCTGAGCCTGGTGGTTTAACTTATGAAACTAGGGGGGGAAAACTACTCGACCAATGCACAAGTTAAAGGAAGACAATTTCCTTCTTTAACCTGCTTAAAGGACTTACCGATCGCATGTTTCAGTTTTGAAAATATATTTATAAAAATAATATAATAAACAATGATTCTTGTCTATACTGGAATTGCCTTTTGACCTGGTATTAGGAGATTAAATTAGCCCGTCTACAAAAAGGCTTATCTTAAATTTAGGCCTAAATTAGGCCTAACGTATTTATTGCACCACATTTTACAGAAGAAAGGTCAGTTTGAAATATATTTTGACACTGGAATTAGGCTTAAATCGCCCCCGGGTTACAAAAAGGATTATCCTAAAGTAGTTATTTAAACACATTTTACAGAGAGAGGTGCAGTTTTCGTATCTGTAAACGAGGTGCGGGTTTGTTGTGGTTTTCTCGTATTTGCCCTTGTACTTGGATTTGGATCTAATGTCTATTATTAAAAAACTTTTGAAATATTTTGACTTGTTTTTACCTTCATATTTATTAAAAACGCCCCTCCATTCACTATTTTATTATGCCTATCTCATTTAATCGAAATCGACTAATTTGTAAGGGTATTAATCAAAAACTAACTAAAAATTTAATACTCATCATGGCAAAAGATGATGTAAAGCAGTAAGTCATCTAGAACAGAAACGTGGCGATACTTGATGTAAGAGGTGATGCTAGGGGTTGGCCTTACCTGATTTACTGATTTATTGCTTTAAGGTACGTAAAATATATGTTTTTAATAAAATTTCATAAAATTTTAGTAAAAGTTATTTTAAAACTTGATAGTTATAAAATTTATAAACAAAAAGTATTAACAGTTAATAATAAATTCTTTGTTCAAAGATAATGATTGATTTATTATAGAAGTTTTAAGAAACTTTGAAATAATTTTAGTTATATTTGAATGAGTAATATAAATGTACGTGTTTAATTAAAACATAAAATTGTTTTTAATAAATTATACGTTATATGTGTAAGTGAGTGTGCGTGGGTGTGTGTGTGTGTGTGTGTGTGTGTGTGTGTGTGTGTGTGTGTGTAAATCTGTGTGCGAGTGTAAGTAAATCTGTGTGTGTAAGTAAATCTGTGTGTGAGTGTAAGTAAATCTGTGTGAGTGTAAGTAAATCTGTTTGTGAGTGTAAGTGTAAATGTAAGTGTCTATGGATAAATGTAAGTGGTCATAGTGAATGTGGTGTATAAGTGTAAGTGTGTGCGTGTGTGTGACCGCCTGTGTATAAGTGTAAATGTAAGTGTCTATGGGTAAATGTAAGTGTCATAGTGAATGTGTGTATAAGTGTCATAGTGAATGTGTGTATGTGTGTATAAGTGTAAGTGTGTGTGTGTGTGTGTGTGTGTGTGTGTGTGTGTGTGTGTGTGTATGTGTGTTAAAAATAACAATAGGCATAAAGTAAATAACACTAAGTATAATAAAAATAATAAATAAAATAATAAAAAAATAAAAAAAAATAATAAAAATAAATAAAAATAATAATAAAAATAAATAAAAAAAATATTAAAACAAAATAAAAAACATAATGTTAATAAATTATATATGAGTTAAAGCAGTAAAAGCAGAAAGTTAAAACAGTAAAGCAAAGAGTTAGCAGAAAAGCAGAAAGTTAAAGCAGTAAACATGAGTTTAAGCAGTAAAACATGAGTTTAAACAGTAAAGCAGTAAAACACAAGCATACTAATCCCCTTGCTTGAATGTTAGGTAACACCCTCTATTGATTTACTGATTTTACTGCTTAAGGTATGTAATGTTAATAGATATGTGAGTTAAAGCAGTAAAACATATGAGTTAAAGCAGTAAAACATGAGTTAAAGCAGTAAAACATGAGTTAATGCAGTAAAGCAGTAAAACAAAAGCATACTAATCCCCCCTAGGTGTTGGTTAACACCTCTATTTGATTTACTGATTTTACTGCTTTAAGGTATGTAATGTAAATAAATATGTGAGTTAAAGCAGTAACACAGAAAGTTAAAACAGTAAAACATGAGTTAAAGCAGTAAAAGCATGAGTTAAGAAGCAGTAAAGCAGTAAAAAAAAAGCATACTAATACCCCTCTTGGTTGTTAGGTAACAGCTCTATTGATTTACTGATTTACGTCTTTAAGGTATGAAATGTTAATGTTTTTAATAAAATTTCGTACAGTTGTAGTAAAATAAAATGTTTAAATAAACAGACACTCTGTTTTTCTTCTTACATACATTTTTTAAAATTTATAAATTAAAAAGTATAAGTAAAAGTATTAAGTAAAAATAATGTTAATAAATATAATGTGTTAAAGTATAGGTCTGTTATGAGTTACAGTTTTAGGTTCGCGAAAATTTTTTAATAAAAATGTTTAAGTGCCTAAAATAGGGTGGCTAAAATTGACCCATGGAAGACCAAAAGGGTTGGTCGTGTGTTTATACGTGTGAATAAGTCATAAAATGTAAGTGTAAGTGTCCTATGGTGAGTGTATGGGGGTTGTGTGTTTGTGACCAGCTTGTGTATAAGT
>JABUQX010095901.1:12500-14140 GCA_015478945.1 Trachelipus rathkii | reverse complement strand
TATATATATATATATATATATATATATATATATATATATATTCATTTACATTTTATATTTTTTTTAATACTACAAAAGTAGAGGTAATGGAATAAAAGTGCAAGTTTAAAAATAGATTTAGTACTGTATATAGATGAACCATGTTAGTCATTCGAATGCGATCTTGATTGTCGAGTGAAGTATGCACATTAATAATAATAATAATAATAATTATTATTATTATTATTATTATTTGTGTATATATATATATGAGAGAGAGATATGTAGTGTACAAGAATATATATATATATATATGATATATATATATATATATATATATATATATATATATATATATGAGAGAGAGACGTCAGTCGAAACAATGCAGTTATACCTTATTGGGAATATGTAGTGCTAGGTTTGGCTGGAATATTCCTTTACACTCTGGTGTTAATTAGTTATTCCTTTTTTCACCTCGCTTACATGGAGGATATCTAACTTATTATTGATCATGTACTGAAGTGATTGTGAACACGTCCGTGGAACACACATCTCCTACTCCCTCCTTACACATACCCAAAGATGTCTGGGCACTTCGATATCATTCCTAACTTTGTTCCTTCCTGCAATTATCCTCATTTCTTATTCTCACAATAATGTTGCTCAAGTGTACGCAACAATTTTATATGTTCTCATATTTCTGATTAAGATAAGCAGAATTTTCCACCTTGTGGCTTAGGCTACCTTTCTAATCAATGACTAACTTCATTTGTTCTGTTCATTTATCTCCCGACTATACTGACTTTCCAAAATTCTTCGACTCTAAAAATGGAAGACTCACCTTCTCCTTTCTCTGAAGTCATCATTTTGGGTCATTTCAATGTTTACCCATGCCAATAGATTTCATAAAACCGTTGTGAATTCTCTTACCATTTTTTATTCCTAGTAATCTTTAGAGGTTGTGCATCTTCGAACCCGCATTCCTGATCGTCTTCGACATGAACCCAACCTACTACAGCTTTTCTTGTCTTTCAACCCTTCTCCTATTCCTGCTAAACTCTTTACGCCTCTGAGTTTCTCCAATCACTTCTAACCTCGGTATCCTACTCTATTTATTCAATTCTTCTGCAGGAAAGACACTGCTTTTGGCGAGGAAACGTTTTTGGTGCTTTTGTACTGCTAACTGGGCCGGACTTGCCGTAGTATTTCTTTCATTTCAAATGGAATGATTATCGTTTTATTGGAAAGTCTCCTTCAATTCAATGAAGGGGAGGATCCAATATTAGGGATTTTGGGACGCCATTTTATCCCCCACCTAAAAATGGACATAAAATTCTTAATTTTCAGACAATTTTGATTTGGATTAAAAGTAAACCGCAGCTCTTTTTGACCTCTAAAACGTCATTTTCGGGTGTTTTTCTGTGTCTGTAATCATTGTTTCGGCGTTTTCATTTTTTCAGAACCTAAATTTTTGAATTTTTTTCGTGTCAACTTCTACAATTTTTTTCGAAATGACTTCAAACTTGAAATATACATAGATGGGTCTATTACGCACAAAACTGTAGTAGTTTTTTGATTTTTGGAAAATTGTGCTCAGCAATGTCGAATTTCAAAACCTACTTTCAAAACTTACTTTTCTATTACTTCACTATTCTTTAACA
>JABUQX010095901.1:0-7500 GCA_015478945.1 Trachelipus rathkii | reverse complement strand
CACATTACGGCGAAAGATGCCATCACAACACGGTCCTAATCTGCTAAAATATTAGGTGTTATCTTTAAAGTTCAACTGTCTTTCAAAGAAAATTGCTCAAAGTAAATTATGCATTCAAAAAAGATAAAGGACTTAGTTTCTGAACATTTACAACTGCTTTTATTACTACTGCAGAAGTTTTACTATTACTTTATTAATCTGTTTAATCAGTATGGAAGATAATAAAGATACGTTATCAGAATCTCGTAATTATAATAGACACGCAACTTTATTTTTCAAACACACCATGCTGAAGATGCAGGATATCTAGACTTTTCCAATGACAGCTCCCATTTTTAGTCATAAGGGGCGTGTATCAAATGAGCTGCTGCTGACTAACAGAATTATGCATAACCATTATGTGAGGTGAACAAATCTACTTAACACAAGATCTCATATTCAAACCTTTTATAAAGTAATGTGCACTATAAGAATATTTCAAAGGGAGATTTCATACACAAAGGTGCAATAACATTCATGAATCTCTCTCTCTCTCTCTCTCTCTCTCTCTCTCTCTCCTCTTCTCTTCTCTCTCTCTCTCTCTCTCTCTCTCTCTCTCTCTCTCTCTCTCTCTCTCTCTCTCTCTCTCTCTCTCTCTCTCTCTCTCTCTCTCTAAATATTAAATAAATCATCTTTCACTCGGGTTTGTTACCATCCCGATTCTCTTATATAAACTACCCTATTATTATTATTATTATTATTATTATTATTATTATTATTATTTAATTATTATTATTATATTATTATTGCATTTGTATTATTATCACAACAGTTATCATTTTATTTATTTTCAAGCCTCCTGAAAATATTTCTTTCAACAGAAGAAATTTTCTTAAAATTCATTCTTGAATAAAATAAAACAATTGATTTTAGTATAGCTACCAAGCTTTCGTCCGTACACTTCGGAAATTTTCAAGGAATAAATTTTATTTTAATATTTTAACAATTTTGATAAAATAAATTTCTTGTAAACTAATAACAAAAATAAATAAATAAAATTAATAAAATTTAAAAGTTAGGAAAAGTTAACTTACATTGACTTTTTGTCATTTAAACATTACCAAAAAATTGGACATTTCGTTATTTGTTTATTATTGGTTTATGTTTCCTTAAGAGCAACGATTCCCCTATTATATATTATTATTATTATTATTATTATTTATTATTAAATTATTCATTATTAATATTATTATTATTATTAATTATTATTATTATTATTATTATATTATTATTATTATTATTATTATTATTATATATAGTTATTATTTGTTACTATTATTATTATATATTATTATATTATTATTATTATATTATTATTATATTATTATTATTTATTATTATTTCATCATCATATCATCATCATCATCATCAATCTCATCATCATCATCATCATACACTCATCATCATCATCATCATCATCATCATCATCATCATCATTATCATCATCATCAACTCTAGAATCATTATCATCATCATTATTATCATCATGATTATTATGATTATTATATTATTATTATTTTAATTATATTATTATTTATTATTATAATATTATTATTCATTATTATTATTATTATTATTATTATTATTATTATTATTATTATTATTATTATTATCATTATTTTTTATAAGTTTATTATTAGTTTATTATAAGTTATATATATTTGATTATTAATTATATTTATTATTATTTACTTATTATTATTATTATTATTATTTATTATATTGATGATTATTATTATTATTATTATTGATTATTATTATTATTATTATTATTATTATTATTAATGTTTTTGCTTCAAAGAAATCGAAAAGATGTGAGACTTCATGTTTGCAACAAATTATTTTCATATTAAAAAAGGTAAGATATGTTTGTAGATATACAATGGGAATTTCCAGAATTTTCCGTTCGATCACACGAATCAATTCAAGGGGCATATATATATATTAGTAATATTGGCTTATGAAACTTTTATCACGTTAAATTGCTGTACTCTCAAGGGGAATATTTTTATTTAGCATATCCCAGGATGTGTTAATTTTCCTATCCAATAAAAAAGGCTTGTACTTGTAAGTTGATATATAATATAATATACTATATATATATAAATTATATGTATATATATATAGGTATATAGTCGTATATATATAATAATATATATAAAAAAAATGTATATAATAATATATATATATACTATATATATATATGTTTGGCATATATATATATATATATATATATATTATAGTTGGGTGCCTTGACCTCCTCAAACCCTTTTCGATATGAAGAGGAATAGAGATAAGGTCGTGATTGAAACTTGGGGTAATATAATGTATAGATGGTCGGATTAAGACGATCCGCGTTAATTTTCAAGTCTTGTAGGATGTTATATAGAGGGTTCACCCCTAGGGTGGCTTAGGCGATCTGGCTTACGCTCGCCTTGGGAGCTTCCGAGCGGCAGAAGTTTAGGGCCTCGCCCAACGAGCGTGTTGGGCGACCCCGAACCACCTGGAGGTCAAAACAGACCGAAGGTCTAAGATTTGTGGTGAACCGACAGACACAGACCTTGAGCGCGGTGACGCATACACAAACACAAATTATTATATTAGTTATTAGCGACGAAAGAAGTGTCCGAAGGAAACACTTCTGGAGTGTTTTTTAAAACCCTTCTGCGTCTGGATTCGGCGAATTCCGAGTCCGCCCCCGCACCGCACCGCACCGCACCGCGCCGCACAGCACCGCACCCGCGCTGTACTGCACAGCTCTGCCTCTGATATGAAGGAATAGAGCTATCGCCTTTTCAAACTTGGTATATGATTATTGTGAGTGATATAACTGATCCCGGTGAAGTTTTGGTGCCGTAAGGTCACCTCTAAGGGTACTGCCCCCTTAGCTTCAAGGCCCTCCAAATTCCGCCTATCGTCGTCCTGAAAACCAGTTAGGCTTAAGTATCGGGCTAAAAATTCGGTGTGGAACGTTATACTTGATGACGCCAATCTCGTCGCGCACAGATTAACGTTTCCTCTGCGCTCCCCCGTCCTCGATAAGGGGCACGCTTGCCCCACAAAAAAATTAAAAATGATCGTAGAAGATTGAAACTTGGAGAAAGGTGGAGCCGGAGTCGGAGTCGGAGACGGAGTTGGAGTTCGGATTCGGAGACGGAGACGGAGTTGGAGTCGGATTCGGAGACGGAGTCGGAGTTGATCGGTTTCGGAGTCCAGGGACCCCATCGGAGGTGGATCCCCCCTTTGAAAAAAAAATAGCAAGCAAGCAGTATGGAATGCAAAAACAGAGGTAAGAGAAGAAGAAAAAGGCAGAAGAAAGGAAGATTGAGAGAAAGGAGGAAGGAGAAGAAGGAGGAAAAACGGAAGAATGAGGAATGAGGAGTCTGAGGAGTAGGCACAGACACCGGTGCTGGAGCGCCCGTGCGGTGCTGAGTTAATAACATTTTGTGTAATGCATAACATATTTGGTTGTCTTTATATAGGTTATTGGATATGTAGATTTCGAAAATAAATGGTTCACAACCATCAAGACAAAAAAAAAAAGAAATAAATAAATGAAAAATCTAAAAATCTTTATCTCAAATTTTAAAGTTTATAATGTTACTATTTTTGACGTTTTTACATTACCCTAAAGCAGTAAAATCACTAAATCAAGCCACCATCCAGCCCCCTCCTATCACCCCCTGACCATCTGTGATCTATTGATCTATTGATTCAGGTCACATTTCGGGTATTTTTAATAAACATAACATAAAATCAAGTTCTTATACAAAGATCAGACAATATATGTTGACGTAACAAAGTTTTCACATTAATAAGCTTACTTAGCATCATATGAACTAAGAAATAATGTACAACGACAAACTTAAAACACTTAAACAGGAATAAACGGTCAACATTAACAAAGTTCAACATATCAGCAGTAAAAGTAACTAAATTAGCTTCCAAAAACGTTAACCTATTCACACTTTTTTAAAGCATATCTCTAACATAACAATTTAATTTTTACAACTGACAGTAGGTAATATTTAACGTAAAATTACTATACCTTGTGTAATTATCATATGACCGGTGAAAGTATGCTAACGTAACAAGTTTTCCTATTAATAAGCAACATGATGTACATGGAACTAGAATTAATATACACGACAACCTGACACATCTAGGAAGAATAAACATGCTAACATTAACAAAGCCATCCACACTTAACACCAAGTAAGTAACTAAACAAGACTCACAAAAAACACATTCCATTCATGCTTTATCAAACATATTCATCCAAATAAGACAATTGTTAATTCACATTAACCATAGTAATAATTAACAAAAGATTTAGCATAACCTTACCTAACCAGCATAATCCCTAATGGGTAAAGACAAACAGAGTAAAGTTTTACTCTCTGTAAACTAAACTATGAACATTACATACTTAACACACACACACACACACACACACACACACACACACACCACACACACACACACCAACAACCAGATTGAATAACAGCATTCAATCATCATGTAGTCAATAAATCGAACATAAGAGGGAAGTAAAACAAGTTTTCGTATTTTATTAAATATTTTTTCAATTTTTTCGTATTGAAAAAGCGTTATATAAATACATTAAAAACATATAAATACATTAAAATATAAGTTTATTTTTTAAAATATATTAATCATCTGCATCAGCGAACATTAGGATTCACAGTTGGGTTTGGGTACCGTTCTATATATTCTTAAATCTGTCAATACCCTTTGAAAGAATGTAAGTATAAAGGCCTTCAGCACACTAAACCATTTTTCGGCATATGTCGATTCAACAGAGCACTCATTCTTCAACAAGAGAGAAAGAAGTAAATCTCCAAGTCGATAGTTATTAAAGCAATTCTGTTTTATACCGCATTTATGGGAAACACACATGTTCGGTGTAAATATCGTAGATTACACCGTGTGCTATATGTATTATGTATGTATTAAGTCCTCAAGTTTGTCAACATCGTTAAGATGCGATGTTATTTCTTTTTTTTTATTTTTTAAGCAAATTTTTTTATATTTTCAGGTGTTCGAACTGTGAAACCTATACAAGTGTGCGATAGAAGGTCACACAACTCCGAACGGGTTCAATATTGGTTCGTACCTCAAGGGTTTTAATATTGTCACACGACGAGAACACCACGTCTATTCTATTAGAACCACTTATGTTGTCTCCCCAGTTAGATATTTCACTAAACGCTGATCTCTCGGATAACAAACACTTATCCTCTACCCCATGCAGCAACGATGTCGATAATCTTGATGAACCCATCAGCACAAACGAATAAAGGTCTATTATTTGACCCTTTGACAGAAATACAAGCAACGTAACGACTGCCATTTGGTTTACGATTAAATATAAATGACATCGTTGGGAATAACGAAGCTTCTTGTGAAGATATCAACAACAGACGTGGAGATGCGGGGAGAGATGACATCGTAACAGTACAGCGAAAAAATGTCCTACTGACGAATACGTATGGCGTAAACAAACCCTTATAGGTAATAGATTCTTTCTTTCAGCCATCAGAAGAAGTACGTAAACAGAATACAACGCACAAAGACGACACCATATCAGTTCAAAAGGGTTTATATTTCTCGCTAGACAACAACAACAAACTAACCAACAACAATAACAACAACAACAACAACAACAACACAAACAACACAACAACAACACAAACAACAACAACAACAACACAACACAACAACACAACAATAAACATAGTTACAAAAATAAGTTCCTTATATACCAACCAACGAATATATGTACGTAACATTGTTTTCACGTTAATAAGCTAACATGCTTTACCAGAACGTAAGAATATACTGTACATAACAAAAATCTAACACACCTTACACACGAATAAACAACGCTAACATTAACAAAGTCCATACTTAACAACAGTAAAGTACCTACCCCAGCGTACAAGACGTACCTATTCACCACTTTTTCAAGCATATCTCTAACATATCATTGTTAATTTTTACATTAACACTATTGATTTACGTGGCATCTCGAATATCCATTTCGCGATAACATAGCAACAAAATATGAAGTTCTTTATATAACTAACCAGCGAAATATAGGTTAACATTACAATGTTTCCCACAATAATAAAGCTAACATAGCATATATAACTAAGAAAATATGTACAACGACAAACTTAACAACTTACGCACTAATATTAAACAGTTAACCATTAACAAAGTTCCACACTTTACACCTGTAAAGTAACTACATTGGATACAAAACGTAACCTATTCATTCTTTTTAATAAGTTCTATATATATATATTATATAATTATATATGATTACGGCCCACTAAGGATATGCTTACGGAACAAAAGTTTTTAGCTTCAATTAAAGCTAAAATGTTCATAACCTGAACTAAGAATATAATTACAATTGCAAACCTAACATACCTCACGCATGAATATCAGCAAAACATCCGAAAATTCCCTGACTTATCAAGGGTAAAGTAGGCTAACAGGTCATCAATACTGTCGATATGTTCCCGCGTTTCGAGCAATAGCAGCAGATATAAAGCCGTATTATTAACAAAATCCCTTAACAAAGTGACAAATCTATCAAAGATGCCACCATCTTGAACTATGAATTGACACTATCTTCTCAAAGTGTCAATCGTTTCGAGTATTGAATTTAACATCATTTGTCTTGACCTATGAATAACGTAGACATATCAAAAAGGTCTAGGGCCAACCTTACATACTCAACAAAAAACTTAACCTAGGCACGTTTCTAACATCATCGTCAGTTAACACAGTAATATCTTAAAAACTCATCATTTCTCTAACAAATCTGTGCTAACATACCTAGCGTATGAATAATCCGCTAACATCCTGAAAATTCCTACTTATCAAAGATAAAGTAGCTAACAGGTCATACAATACTCGAAATGTTCCCACTTTTCCAGCATTTCTGCAACAGGTAAAGACGTATTATCTAACAAATTCTCTTAAAAAAGTGGCCAATCTATCAAAGATACCTGGCATCTTGAACTATGAATTGATACTATCTTCATCAAAGTGTCACTCGTCTCGAGTATAACATCATTTGAGCTATGAATAAGCGTAGACATTAGCAATTTCTCGGACAAACATAACCATTACTCAACAAAACACTTAACATAGGCTCACTTTCTAACATATCCATCGCCAGTTAACACAGTTAATATCTTACAAACTCATCATATTCTCCAACAATCCAGTGTATTTCACCCAAGTCATCAGTTAATATTTTAACATAAGTACCTAACTTGACGATAAAGCCAGCTTCATTAACCAAGAGTATCTAAAGCAACACATCACCTCCCAAGAGAAACCCAATGGGATCACCCATTGAAAGGGGGTGTGAATCCTGCGAGTGGGATCACCCCGAAGGGTGTAAGCGGGTTTTGGGCCTCC
>JABUQX010095900.1:35000-41730 GCA_015478945.1 Trachelipus rathkii | reverse complement strand
CATCAAAAAAATAGGGCTAAGCCCCTAAAGGGTGGCCAAAAATTGGGTGGGCCAAAATTGCCCATGGGAAGACCAAAGGTTGGTTCGAAAAATAAGGGGGATACGTACAACGGTTGCTGACGCAACCGTTTGGCGCAACCCTTCTTCGAAGGGTTGCAAAAATTAGGGTTGCCGAAAAAATTAGGGTTGCCAAAAAATTAGGGTTCTCAAAAAATTTGGGTTCTCAAAAAATTTGGGGGTTCCCAAAAAATTTGGGTTCTCAAAAAATTTGGGTTCTCAAAAAATTTGGGTTAAAAAAAAAATAGGGTTCTCAAAAAAATTAAGGTTTCTCAAAAAAATATGGGTTCTTCAAAAAAATTTGGGTTCTCAAAAAAAGGTCAAGGCCAAAAAAAGTTAAGGTAAAAAATTCAGGTTGCCCAAAAAGGTCAAGGCCAAAAAGGTCGCGGTCAAAAAAAGGTCAAGGGCAGGTAAAAATTTGGGTTATCATTTTTTCCCCCAAGGGAGGCCTCCAATATGGAGTAAAAATTTGGGTAATCATTTTTTACCCCATTTTGGGCCTCCGGAATCCATGCCCTACTACTACCTTTACATTCTTAACCATCCTTTTATCGGAGACTATCATGTAGTCTATCACCGATTTTTGATCGAATTGTTGCGTTACCTGATTCCATCTATACCTCGTAAAGATGTGAGACTCTCTGTGCTTGAAAAACGTGTTCATTATTTTTAGGTCGTTTCTCACACAAAAATCAATCAACGCCTCTCCCTCCATGTTTCTTGTATCCTCTCCAAATGGTCCCAATACTCTCTCCATCTCTCTTCTCTTTCCTACTCTAGCGTTGAAATCTCCCATCAACAAGCATCTCTCCCCCTCCTCCTCCACCCCCACCTCTTCCTTCATCAATTCCATAAATCTAGTTTTTTCCTCCTCTGAGTGCCCCTGTTGTGGTGCATATATCGGTATATTCTAGTATGTGTGCTATATATATAATATATAGTATATAATATATATACAAGTATAATATATATATATATATATTATATATATATATATATATATATATATATTATATACTATATATTAATAATATATATATATATGGGATGCTACCGGAACCAGTTTCCGGGGCCGGAACCTGGATTTTTTAAAATTTCCGGTTCCGGCCGGTATTTGCCGGAGCTTTCCACTTTTTCAAATGTCTTTCTTAAAAAAAATTTGGTAATTGATTTGTCATTTACTCAGTTATGATTATGCATAAAAAATAATATAGAAATTGATATATATGAACAAATATCATGATAAAATGACCTTGACTCAACAATTTCGATAACTTTAAATATGAAACAATATTTTCAAATTCGAACCGGTAGCTATAATACTCTAGAGTCTAGACTTGGGGATAAATAAAATTTGAACAAGGTACTATTATTATTATTATTATTATTATTATTATTATTATTATTATTATTATTTTAAGAAATTATCTTTAAAGTAGAAACTACTACAAAACAATATTAACTAAAATGTTTAAGCCAAAATTTTAAAAATTTAAAAACAAGATTTCATAATTTTCTTATTTAAAAATGAATTTATTTGAATTTTGGAATGTTATGATGTAGGAAAATAAGTTGCTCTCCATGTTGTGGAGTTAAACGTGATCTTTTAGACTCTAATCCTCAAACACGTTACCCGCTTCTGAAAAAAGCCTCTCCGAATAAACTGATGAAGCAGGGCAGGCGAGCATTCTTTTAACTACCAATTAAGACCGTTATCGTTTATGTCATTTGTGCTTACGCTCGATAAGAAATGCTTACCCAGTTTTAGCACTAATTTTGTGCATAAACGAATGCGATTTCTCATAAAAGTTACAAACATTTGGAATCAGCCGTTGTGATGACAAAGTGGTTTTGGAATAAAAAGAAATAAAAAAAATAACAAATGGTTTATATTACAAATAATTAATCAACTATTGTGATGGAGTTTATCGATTTGGAAGAAAATAGATGTAAAGCTAATTTTATTGAATGAAACATTCATCAAATCAAAGAACCTACCCCACCCCGCCGTATTTGTTTCCATTTTTTCGTAAGAACGTGTTAAATTCGGCAAGCACGGGAAATAGCAACCTTACAGAATTAAGGAAATTCCTTACGTTTTGTGAGCATTTTTCACGATTTTGCGCTAAGTTTGACAAAAACGAACGCAAACTCGAGCATTACTTACGTTTCGTAAGCACAAATGCAAACACGAAAACGGCTTTAAAAAGGGTAGTATATTTCCTGGATTGTTGCGAAAAGTTCTGATTCCGACCGGAGGAACTTTTCCAAGGTTCCGGCCGGAACCAAAAATTCTGGTTCCTTGGTACATCCCTAATATATAGTATATATATATATTTAAAGACATATAAAAAATATAATATATATATATATATTATATATATATATATATATATATATATATATATTATATATATATATATATATGTGGTGAAGGTGGATAATAAACGCCAAATTCACCGCTAGCCTAGGAATAATGTGCGACAATATGTTTTCATAAATCAGGCAAGAAAAAAAAAATTATAGTTTATATACATCATATATATTATTATATATATATATATATATATATATATATATATATATATATAAAAATATATCTATATAACATTTTTTTATATAAACTATTGGTGAAGGTGCATAATAAACGCCAAAATCACCGCGAGCCGAGGAAACCTGTACGACAATTTGTTTACAAAAATCTGGCACCAAATTATAAACATTACTCTTAATATATATATTATATATATATAGTTATATTATATATATATATATATATATATATATATATATATATATATATATATATATATATATATATATATATATATATATATATATATATATATAACAAAAACTAAATAAGTTACCCGTATGATATCTCGAAAGTTAAGTTAGGTTAGGTTAGGTTAGGTTAGGTTAGGTTAGGTCAGGTCAGGTCATTTTTTCTCGAATTTAATATTTCTATCACACAAATTTTTCTACAAAAAATTATACCAATCTATAAAAGAATAAATAATATTGAACTACATTTTTTGCTCATTATCATTACTACATATTTCATAAAATATTGTATCATAACATTTTCTTTTAAAAGAATTAAAAACACATCCTTCCCTTCTTTTAAAAGAATTAAAAACACATCCTTCCCTTCTACGGTCAAAAATATTACTAGCGTTAAAAATAGAGCCATCAGTTCATTCAGAGTTCTAATCGTTAAAGTGCCAAACGTACGATGAACCTTATACTTTAATTTATTAATTATTAATTTTAATCAAATTTTTATTAATTGAAAAGTCGATTTTTATATTTAATACATATTTATCTACATTTCTCTTTAAATAAACTTTTCTTAAAAGTATCTTAATTTCTTTGATCATTTTGGCGTTTATTATGCACTTTCGCCAATATATATATATATATATATATATATATATATATATATATATATATATATATATATATATATATATATATATATATATATATATATATATATATATATATTTTATATATTATATATATATATATATATATATATATATATATATTATATATAACTCCTTTTTAATATTTATACTATATATATAATATATATATATATATATATATATATATATATATTATTGCCGTTTGATTAAACAGAAAAGCGAACCTGCCGTTAACTTTAGTGCTAAAGAGGAGAATCGGTTGTTAAAATTTTGGCAGCTCACCAGTGGACCTGTCTTTAAAGCTCTTTCCACACGTTCTAGCTATTTTCAGCTAATATAATATATATATAATATATATATATATTATATATATATATATAATATAATAATATATATATAAATATATATATATATATTATATATATATACCGTATTATATATAATATATATATATATATATATATATATATATATATTTTCATATATATATATATATATTATATATATATATATATATATATATATATATATAGAGGGTTCACACTTTCTGGAAAGTCAGGGAAAAAAAATTGGTCAGGGAAAGTCAGGGAAACGGTTTAAGATATGCTGAAAGTCAGGGAAATTCCAAAAAAAGTCAGGGAAATTTTAAAATTTCAAAACATTATGAAAGAATGATCCATGGACACAAGTTACATATTTTGATATATTTTTTTTTCCTTTTATTGTATAATTGTTGAACCAGAAAATGTATTGATAAAGTGGGAATGAAAAAGGATGGCGAAAATGACATTCCATAAAAATTCTACTTCTATCCGTTTCTTTCTTTTTAGTTCACTATTACCTACTATTCTTCCTATTCGTTCGTAGAGGTTGTTCCAAGTTCATCCTTCCGATTGAAAGTGATTGGTATATGGATGTGTTTTAGTTACTGTATGACTTATGAACCTTAATCTGATTATATCTCTTTCTTTGTAGGGAATTATACTTTTTGAGGTGTTTTTTTTTGAGGTTTGACGAAGTGATTTTGAATTTTTGTGCAGTTAAGGCCATTTATTATTTATTTATAAAATGATTTAAAACAAAAAAAAAAACTTTAAAAATTTAACAACCAGTGGTTGGACGTCAAACTGAACCTTGGTTCATTCCTGTTCACAGATTTACAATGTCTCGTACTTAATATTATGGAAAGATTTCTTAAGTCCAGTAAAATGCCTGCTACAACCAACAACTTAAGCTTTTTGCATAGATTTTACATGACAACCTGAAGCCAGACTGTGCAAATTCCAAATGACAGAAAAGATATTTTAGAAAGATGTCCATGGAAGTACAAGGCCTGTCCAATGGCTCTCAATCATTGGATCCTAGTAAAAAAATTTCATCAGCCAGAACAAGGGAAACAAAGATTTGATTTATTGCTAGAGGCATTGTACACCAATAACCGAATCACAGATTCTGTTGCTGAGAAAGCAAAAAGCACAATACTCTACTTTGCAGTGAAGCTCATTCTACCCTTGAATTAAAATTCAAAATATTTTTGGATGGTGACTGTCCTTCTAAGAGACTTGATGAATTTTTTTCTTCTATAGTACCTGGGAATCAATGTTATGCGGAATTGTGGCAAATTTTTAAATTAGGACTGATATTTTCGCATGGAAATGCGACAGTGGAAGGAGGGTTTTCTGTAAATAAAGCAATTTTAGTGGAGAATCTGAAAGAACATAGTCTGATTTCTCAAAGAACAGTGCACAATGCTATAAGATCTCATGAAAGTATTCATAAAGTTCCTATCACTCAAAAAATGTTGACAAATGTAAGAGCTGCCCATAGGAGATATGAAGAACATCTCAAAGAGTCAAAACAGAAAGAAAAGAAGAGAATTAAACCAGAGTGAAAAAAAGAATATTATCCATACAGATCAATAACTTGAAGAGCAAAAGAGAGAGGAAAGATTTAAAACTGAAGGCTTAACAGAAGAAGACCGCCTATTAAAATCAAAAATTCAAATGCTTGAGAAGAAAAAAAGTTAACCAAAATCTCCCCATTTAGAACTTTTGTTATCACAGTGGACGTTATTCACCTAGGGCTATTAATGTAAGCGGTTTTAATTTATTTTCTTTTTTGTATAAATAAAACTGTTTTCTTTGGAAAAAAATAAAAAAGCTAGTGCGTGGACGGCTATGGGTAAGTATAGGCTGATTTACTAACAAAAAATATTTTTTAAAATTCATCCATGATGATGAACAATTTTCTAAAGTTAAATTTTTCAATAATTTAATGTATGAACTGAGTAGATAGGCTGCAATTAATGATTAATAGATATTTTTATACGACCAAAAATAACGAACACGCTGGTCACAGGGAAAATTTGCAGATTTGGTCAGGGAAAGTCAGGGGAAATTCAAATTCAAAATTTTAGTGTGAACCCTGATATATATATATATATATAATATTATATATAATATATATATATATATTATATATATATATATATATAATATATATATATATAATATATATATATATATATATATATAATATATATATATATATATATATTATATATATATATATAATATATATATATTAAATATATATATATATATATAATATAATATATATATATTTATATATATATTAATATATATATATATATATATATATATATATACTAATATTATATATTATATATATATATATATATATATATATTATAATATATATATTATAGGCCAGGCGTTTAGTGATATCCGTCATATGTATCTTAAAAACAATTAATGCTACAGTAAAACGGCAAAACATTGGTGGGCAATGCTGGTCCAATTTTAGTGCGGAAATGTAAAAAAAAAAAAAAAAAAAAAAAAAAAAAAAAAAATTATATCCAAAAACTACAAAGGCTACAGCGAAAAGCGAATACATTTTTGGAATCCTGTTAAAATTTCACATAGGAAAATGCTTTATACGGCCACACTAGGGGGCTCGAGCCGACGGGCGACACAGCGGGGGACGTTTTCCATACCCCGTAGGGGAGAAGGGGCGGAGAAACCCCCGCGACACCCAATACCAAAAGAGCGGGGGTTCGGAGGACCCTCCCCGGAGGGGCGGGAATTAGTCCTAACCCCGTAGTCCCCGGAAGGCCGAGAGGACCCGACCCTGCCATCGGGCGGTATGCCCTTGGGTATTCTTTAGTGAAAAAAAAAAGCAAAATTTAATAGAAAGTCTCTTTATTTTACGAGAAACTATTT
>JABUQX010095900.1:27500-30000 GCA_015478945.1 Trachelipus rathkii | reverse complement strand
GACATTGAATTCTTAAGTATCTGCACTTCAAGTGACATGATATTTTGCTTACGGAGATTATTTGTATTTCGCTCAATTCGTGCCTCTTTGGAGCTTTAACAGCCTGCGTTGTTCGAACAGAGCGTGACCTGCCAGATGTATGGCGATCTTTCATATCACCAGTTTCTTTTTGTCTTCTTTTGTAACGTATGTGTACGATAAACATACTACGGCCTAATACCTAATCGGTTTGCAAGTCCAAAATGGTAACTTTTTTTCTTCTTCTTCTACTCCACACTTATTTAATGTTGCAGCAATAACATAATTATGTTGATGGACCCCACTCCATAGTTACTTAACATGCAACCGGACAAAAACAGATGTCTATCAGCTTCAGTTGTCAATGTTACACCGACCAAAAAACAATGTCTAAGCTTCAGGGTTGTCAATGTTACATATTGACACCATAAGTTATCGCCTTGGATATGATAATTTCTTACCAGGCAATAGCAACTTCAATGTATTTTTTTGAGTACTTGTTATTATATATATACAGTAAAACCCTCACATTGATCGCGGGGATGCCGTTCCAGACTCCCCCCCCCTTCCCGCAATAGAAAAAACCTTCGAAGTAGCGGAGAGAGGAAAAATATAATACTATTTATATACATTTAAGTCATTTATACATGTCTGTAAACTCTTTCCTATCTTTATTATATATTATATATATATATATATATATATATATATATATATATATAATATATATATATATATTTTATATTATATATATAATATATAGTATATATATATAGATCTAGCAAATCTATTGTTCCTTACAGTTTACGCGGGTATCAGAGAGAGAGAGAGAGAGAGAGAGAGAGAGAGAGAGAGAGAGAGAGAGACGAGAGAGCAGAGAGAGAGAGAGAGAGAGAGAGAGAAAGAGAGAGAGAGAGAAGAGAATTCAAACCCACATGAGAACTACATGTACATACATATGTACACGTAAATTTATGTATGTACATGTATGTTATATATGTGTATATTTTAAGCCATTATACTGTGAAAACTTCCTACTCTATTAAATACGTATATGATATAAAAATCTATAATATATACACAGTATAAAAAATTTAAAATGCGAAATAGATACTGTATTTGGAAGAAAAAAAAACCGCAGTAGTAGGAAGGGTATTCCTTAAGTCCAACTTTTGCCTTCCAGGGGTCAATTTTGGCCAACCCAAATTTTTTGAGAACCGAAATTTTTTGGCAACAAATTTTTTTGAGAACCCTAATTTTTGGGCAACCCTATTTTTTGAGAACCCTAATTTTTTGAGAACCCTAATTTTTGGGCAACCCTATTTTTTGAGAACCCTAATTTTTTGAGAACCCTAATTTTTTGCAACCCTTCGCAGAAGGGTTGCGCCAGACGGTTGCGAAGCAACCGTCGTACGTGACTCCCCCCTATTTTTGGCCCCGCTTTGACCCCCCTTTAGGGGCTTAGCCCCCTTTTTTGATATTTTGACCTTGATATTTCTGCCCTTGATATTTCAGACCTTGATACCGTATCAAGGTCTGAAATTGCCCTTCCATGAAGATTGGTGAGGGATTAAGTCGAACTCAGTCCGGTACCTGCAATCCTACCTTTGGTAGCAAGGTTCACACTTTCTGGAAAGTCAGGGAAAGTCAGGGAAAAAAAACTTGGTCTGGGAAACGTTTTAAAATATGCTGAAAGGTCAGGAAAATCCTAAAAAAAAATAAGGTCAGGGAATTTTACGGTCAAAAATATGAGAATGATCCATGGACCAAGTTACATATTTTTGATATATTTTTTTTTTCTTACTGTATAATTTTGGAATGAGAGATGTATTTGATAAGTGAATGAAAAGGATGGTCGAGGAATTGGACATTCCATTAAATCTACTTTCAATCATGTTTCTTTCTCTATTTTGTTCATTATTAACTTACACATTCATGGTATCTGTAACTAGAGGTTGTTCCAAGTTCATCCTTCCGAGAAGGTGATTGGTATATGGATGTGTTTAGACTGTATGACTTGACTTAATCTGTTTATATCTTTTTCTTTTTAGGGCAATTATTACTTTTTGAGTGTTTTTTTTTTTGAGGTTTGACGAAATGATTTTTTTATTTTTGTTCAGTTGAAGGTATTTGATTATTTATTATTAAAAATGACTTCAAGCCAAAAAAAAAGCTTAACTTAACGACCATGTGCGTTGGACGTCAAACTTGAACCTTGGTTCAATTCTGTTCACAGATTTACCAATGTCTCGTACTTAAATATTATGGAAAAGATTTCTTAAGTCTTAGTAAAAAATGCCCTGCGTACAACCAACAACTAAGCTTTTGGCATCGAGATTTTACATGACAAACTGAATGCCGAGGACTGATACAAAATCAAAATGACAGAACTAAGAGATTAGAAAGAATTGTCCTCTTGAAGTACAAGCCTGTCCAATGGCTCAAAGGGAAACAAAGATTTGATTTATTGCTAGAGGCATTG
>JABUQX010095900.1:10000-22500 GCA_015478945.1 Trachelipus rathkii | reverse complement strand
GGCCTAACCAGGTCAAAAATATATTTCAAAACTGACCTCTTCTGTAAAATGTGTTGAAAAACTGACGTTTAGGCCGTAAATTTCGTTGAAGCCTTTTTTGTAGTCAGGGCTGATTTAAGTTCCTAATACCAGTGTTCAAAAAGTAATTCCAGTATAGACAAGAATCGAGAATCAATGTTATTATTATTTTATTAAATATATATTCAAACTGAAACTGCGGGATCGGTAAGATCCTTTAAACAGGTAAAAAGGAAATGCTTTTCTTTCTTGTGAGTGGACGGAGTAAATCCTTATCTCTATATGGACCGCGCATGTGATTGTCGAGAATTTTTTATTCGCTTTTTGGTGTTAGGTATGAAAAACATTGTTTTTTCTATCCTGCAGCCTTACCTGTGCATTGGATGAATTATCTTAGTCTTTAAACTTATATTTGAGAAGGCGTGTTTTAGACCCAAACTCATTTTAAATCATACTCGTTTTGGCTGGACTGTTAAGCGCAGTGTTGCACAAGTTCTCTGATTGTAATAAAAGTGTTCTATTTCACTCAGTGTATATCATGATTCACCTAGCAGGTATACCTCATACAAGAACATGTCCAGTGGGAAATCCAAGATGGTCCCAGGAAGTAGGTTTCATTCTTATATAAAAGAAAACCCGATGGATTTGATTTTTTCAAGTGTGCTACCCATTCACCATGTTATAATACCAAGCGTTCATGAATACAGATGAATTACTCTGTATATGTAAACACACTGAAGAGTGGCTTACAGAATACTTTAAACCAAACTCAGCTTTAAACTGGACCAAGACAATTGTTAGCCTGAGCGAAGAAACCAACGATAAGCAACTTACTCTAGCTTTTAAAACATCAAACAATCAGTTGGAAGTTTAGATTATGGTGAGAGAAATAATGAACAAGCCGTATTTGAATCCTACATCAATGGCTTCATACATTTTCAGGGCATTAACGCAGCTGAAATATATGTCAGAGGTTAGTAGGCGAGTGTTAATGCAGATGAAGAAGACATGTGTTATCTAATTACGTGACCGTAATTCTTACATGTTTATACCAAGATACTACGCATTTAAGAAAATCCTGGTCGATGATCCTCCGATCATTATCGACCGCTTCCTAAGTTCTATAGATGTACAGAAATTCATTCTACTTAAAAAACAATGGCAAGAAAGTATTTATGCAGGTGATCCAGAATGTAAATATACTATGATATCTGAGAGGGAACTTTTTACATATGTACTATCTGAAGGTATTACTGAGATACGAAACTATATAATCGATAATGATATAAATGATTGGCATATTTGTAAAGATTTAGAGACTTTTAATATGAAATAGTCATAGTTTTAATATGAAATAACTCATAGTAGGAAGGATCCTAGCAACTTATAATATACACCAATCGAATCCTCATACCTTATAACATAGGGGTCGGCTTCAATATTAGTGCTATTCTATGTTCAGGGTAGGCTAGAAAAAGCTAACTCATACTAGGACCAGGGTTTGCCAAAAAATGGTTTTTTTCGAAAAAACCCAACGACCCAGGGTTTTTTCGGTTTTTTTCAGAAAAAGACAGAAAAAACCCAGGATTTTGGGTTTTTTCAGGGTTTTTTTCAGGATTTTTTTGCACAGATTTTGAAAAATGGGTTAACTCATTTACTAGTTATATATATATATATATATATATATATATATATATATATATATATATATATATATATATATATATATATATATATATATTATATTTTCAGTACTTTTATGTTTATACAATTATATTATAAATATATGAATTTAAAAAATATATATATATAATTAAAAAAAATTAAATTTTTTTTTAAAAAAATGCCAATGTTATCCGGAAGTGGCAGGAAACAAAGTTCAGAGTGGACTGAAGTCACAAGAAAAGAAAATAGCTCAAAGGTTCGATGTAATTATTGTGACACAGAGTTAACATCCAAAATTGAAAGAATTCGAAATCATTTACAAAAGTGTGAAAAAAGAAATTCAACTGTGCAGCCATCAATTTTAGCTTCAAGGAATCAGCCAAAGGACCAAAATATCCCAATTAATCAACAGCTCCTTATTGATATAGATTCTCCTTCCACTTCACAGTCAATCGATAATATAAGATCTTATATTCCCAGTCCAACTACACCATCTTCATCAATGGCATTGGCGTCTGAGAGTGATTCTGATAGCAGTTCAACAGCTTCAACTTCAAGTCATCAAATAAGTCCTTCATCTCCATTTAACCTCCCTCCCCCCAAAAAACGTAGATTGATGCAGCCACAACTAAGTTCCTTTGCCATACAAACAACTTCAAAGCAAAAAAAATCTTGTGATATAACATAATGGGTATGTAATGAAATTTAAGCTGAAATACATTTATAATAAACCTATAGATAACCAGTGTTTTTGAGATATTGGATTGAAAAAATGATATTTTGCTGTTAATGAAATACATATAAGCCATATATATATATATATATATATATATATATATATATATATATATATAAATATATATATATATATATATATATTATTTAAAAGATATATATATATATATATATTTATTCCATACTATATATTCGATGAAACTTTATTAAGAACATATAAATCTTGTCCTTCAAAATGGTGGAAAATTATGGAAAAACAAACATCAAAAAACAATCTCTTGCCAAAAGGATTCTGCATATTCTGCTCAGATCTTTTAAGCTGTCCACCAAGTTCTGCCTCTATTGAAAGGGTGTTCTCGACATTTGGCCATATCTGGTCTAAGCTAAGAAACAGGCTTGGTGTACAAAAGGCCAGCAAGCTTGTCAAAATATATAAATTTCTTAATAATAAATAAATGAAGGTGATTCCAAATGAAACACCAAAATAAATAATTTGTTAGGGAATTAAATTTTTTTTGAATGAATTAAAATTTAAAGGAAAATGTATATGGTTTTAATTTCCAAATTAACTCTTTTAAAAAAAAAACATTTTCTTATTTTTCTATAATTTTTTTTTGAAAAAAAAACCAAATTTGGTTTTTCAGGGTTTTTTCAATGTGGGTTTTCCTGAAAAAACCCATTGGGGACAATCCGATTGTCCCCAATCGTGCGAACCCTGACTAGGACGCATCCTAGCAACTTGTAATATACACCAATCGAATCCTCATACCTTATAACCTAGGGGTAGACACCAATATTAGGCTATTCTAGGCTAAGGGGTGGGAACCAACAAAGTTGAACAACCAATAAATCTGAGTCATCAAGATTGAACCATCAAAGGATGAACCGACAAAATAACGTCATCAAAGAATGAGCATCAATATAGGTGGTATCAAAGATGACGTTATCAAAGATGAGTCATCAAAGATGAACCATCAAAGCTGAGCCAACAAAGTTGAGCCATCAAAGCTGAGCCGACAAAGTTGAGCCATCAAAGCTGAGGCATCAAAGTTGAGACATCAAAGTTGAGCCATCAAAGTTGAACCATCAAAGCTGAGGCCTCAAAATATCGAGTGTGTGTGTGTGTGTGTGTAAGCGTAAGTGTAAGGTGTCATAGGTGGAGTGTAAGCTGTCTATGGGTAAGTGTAAGTGTCTATGGGGCAGTGTAGGTGTGTGTGTATCGGGGTGGAGTGTGTGTGTGTGTAGCGTAAGTGTAAGTGTATCTAGGGGTAAGTGTAAGTGTAGTGTAAGTGTCTATAGTGAGTGTAAGTATAAGTGTTCTATGGGTAAGTGTAAGTGTGTATAAGTGCCAGTGTAAGTGTCTATGTATGATGGGTGTAGGTGTATGTGTCTAGGTATGTGGGTGTTTAGGTGTAGGTGTGAGCCAAGGCGGGTGTATGTGTGTATAAGTAGCCCTAGTGGGTGTGCGTGGTGCGTGTGGTGTGTGTAGGTAGCACGTGGTCGAATTCAAGGGAACGTTCCACGTGCTCGCTTAATATATTATATATATAGATATATATATATATATATATATTATATATATTAATATAAATATATAATATATATTATTACTATATATATATTATTATATATATATATATATATATTGGCCAGCATCCCGAAGTTCAGCATGTAACTAGAAAACTAAACATCTACAGGAAAATAAATAACATTTGATTTCAGCAAGTAATTTCATCGCAGAAACTTAAAAAAAATATATTTTATTCTAATATTTATTAATAACACCTTAAATTATTAGTAAAATCTTACGCCTGGCATTGTACGCTTTGATACCTGCATTGTACGCTTTGATTGACCTTCAATACTTCGCGAAAGCAAAAGATGCCAAATGCATCAAATTAATTAACTTTTATCTTATATCGTTTTTTATTATATAGTTATATATTAAATAAAAAAATTAACTTTACCTAAAAAAATGTATTTCATGCGAGCAATTTCGTGGGTGCAACTTAAAAAAAAAACAGTTTTTTATTCAAATATTTATTAAAAGCACCTTAAATATTATTAACATCTTAATCTTAGGCCTGGCAGCGTCCATTCTGAGTTGGGTTCTTTTTTCCTGCAACATACGAAGGGATCTGTCTCAGTAATGTTGCTTGATGATTGCAATAAATTAATTAACTTTTTATCTTATATCTTTTTAAATTATAACATTTATATATTTAATAAATAATTAACTTTACATAAAAGAATTTATTTATCTAATATTTATTAATAACCAATTTAAATATTATTATTTTATTACTTAAAAAAAAAAATCTTATGCCTGGCAAGGTATCAGTCTTTGAAATGCAATTATTATTATTTATTGATAGTTTCTTAATATATTTTCTTAAATAATTGATTTTTACCTTATATCGTTTTTTATTATATATATTTAATAAATAATTAACTTTTACCTTATATATTACGTTTTGCAACAACGTTTGCATATTGAATTTTATTTCATCTATGAATTCAACGAATCTGTTTTCTTTCTTATTTTTTTTCCAATATATGTAGAAAGGTAAGAATGAAAAAATATTGGTCTTTATTCCAGTTTTGAAAGATTCTTCTTATCTTACAAAAAAAATGTACTAATCAATACTAATACCTTCTCAAGCAGGGTTGTTGTATGTAAATGTCTAGACATTTTAAAATGTAATTTATATATATAATATATATATATATATATATATATATATATATATATATTATATATATATATATTATATGCCAGCCTCTATAAGAGCCAACAATCCATATCTCAAAAAACTACGATAGCTACAGGGAAAGATACATTGTTGGAATTCTGGTAAAATTTATTTAGTGCGGAAAATGTTTAAAAAAAACAAACTAAAAAAACTTACAAAACTACAGCGAAAAAGGATACATTTTTGGAATCCTTGTGAAATTTTAATAAAAAAAAAATGCTTTAAAAAAAAAAAAAAAAAAAAAAAAAAAAAAATTGCGTATTTTTTGGGGAGGAGCTCGAGCCGGCGGGGACAGATACTTAATATATATATATATATAATATATATATATATTATATATATATATATATATATTATATATATATATATATATATATATATATTATTTGTAAAGGTATTACACGGCAATGTAAGGGGGCTCGAGCCACGGGGAACATAGGGGGGGACGTTTTCCATACCCCCGTAGGGAGAGGGGCGGAGGAAAACCCCCGCGACACCCAAATACCCAAATACCAGTTCCGGAGACCCTCCCGGAGGGGGAAATAGTCCTACCCGTAGTTCCCCGGAAGGTTGGCATCAATGCGGTCTACCCTTGGGGGTATATTAAGGTTAAATAAAAAAAACTATACTAGAAAAGTCTTTATTTTAACGAGTATCGTATAAAAGGTTTCTAAATAGGATTTCTACTCATATATATATATATATATATATATATATATATATATATATATATATATATATATATATATATATATATATTATATATATATATATATATATATATATATATATATATACTTACTTTAGACCACTCTCCTTCTATCGTATTGCTGTGGGCACCGGTTTCACTATTTATAAAACTAACAGAATGGTTTACAGTTAGATGATTGTAATCTTTTTTTTTCAGAACATTATACCCTTTCCATTCGTCAGTTATTATTGTGGTTTTTGGTTTTACATAGGTTTCAATTACATTCAAAATTGTCTCACTATTTCTGTTACTTACTGGTACTAAAAAAAAATTTTCCAGAATATCTCTCAATACCACCAATGACCCATCTACTTTTAACAAATTTTCCTTTGTTATACTTTCTTTTACCAAATACTGATTCATCTATTTCGACTACCTTACCTTCTCCTCCAATTTTTTCAGTGCTCTGCATCACTGAAACTTCACACACCTCTCTGCAAAAATTATACCAGTCTGATACCGTTGTATAAGATAATCCTAACATTTTCCTTGTTTGCGTTGCTGTTATGTCATGTAAAAAAAAAAAAATAATTTGAAGGACAACTTCAATGCGCAAATGTGAGGATGATAAAAAAGAATTTTTGGCAACTGCTGTGTATCTTGTATTGCATTTTCGTCGATTACATTGAAAAAAAAAATCCTGCTCTTCTGTATATTAGACATTTTCTTTTGCACTTATTACACTTTTTTTCACTTAATAATAGGCCACAAAATTGTAAATAACCCAACAATTCATGCTTATTACTTATTAATGACAATAAGTTCTTTAACAGCATCACTACGTTTTGAACTACTACTTGATAGTAAAGTAATTTTAATATCTCAAAAACGAAACTTATCGTACACTTTTTCTACCTCTCAAAAACGATACTTATCATACCTTTTTTTTTTTTTTTTAAATATCAAATTTTTTAAAAGCTTTTTTATTTTTTATTTTTTTAATTTCAGCCATAAAAATGTCTCCTGTTAAAAAAATGTTATTTATTTTCATGTACCTGTTCTAGTTTTTTAGTTTGATAGTAAAGTAATTTTAATATCTCTCAAAAACGAAACTTATCGTACACTTTTTCTACCTCTCATAAACGATACTTATCTTACATTCTTTTTTTTTAAAATATTTATTTTTTTATTTATTATTTTTTTATTTCATCCATAAAAAATGTCTGGTTAAAAAAATGTTTTTTATTTTCATGTAGCTGTTTCTAGTTGTTTTTAGTTTACATTGCAGGTTGCTGTCTTTTACCCACGAACTTTCCTTGTACTTCCTATAAACGTAATTACATACAGTTTAAAAGAAAAAAAATCAACATTTGGCAACTTTGCACGCACCCTCCGACTACTCCAGCTTCATATTCTCAAAAAACTGTAATTTTTCCACATTTTTAACAATTTTAATTTTTTGAAAAACGTTATTTTTTTTATTTTTTTTTAGTTTCTGCGGTAAAAATGTCTCCTGATTAATAAAATGATATTTATTTTCGTGTAGCTGTTATAGTTTTTTAGTTACATGCCTGGCCTTTTCGGGATGCTAACCATCTATTATATATATTTAATATATAATATATTAGTATATATATATATGATATTATATATATATATATATATATATATATATATATATATCATAATATATATTATTATTATTTATTATTATACATGTGTTCGCGGGAATGTGTTGTGTGTGTGTGTTTGGGTAGCACGTGTCGAATTCAAGGGAACGTTCCACGTGCTCGCTTATATATATATATATATATATATATTATATTATTATAATATATATATATATATATATATATTATATATATATATATATAATATATATATATTTTATATTTATATATATATAATTATTATTATTATTATTATTATTATTGTTATTATTATTATTTATATATAATTATTATTATTATTTTATTATTATTATTTTATTATTATTAATTATAATTATTATAATTATTATTATATAAATCTGGATTGTTCTATAGACTTGAACTAAAATATCCAGCCTCTCAGATCTTACCGTGGATCTGTGAGTTAAATGACCTGCACTTGCCAGAGTGGTAGGGGTTCGAATTCCACCTGGGATTATATTTTGAAATATGGCCCAAACGGTCAGACAGGTAAAGACGGCATGTCTTGAGTCAATAAGGACGGCTAAGAGCATGAGTCATGACGGTGAGTGTGTGGGTGTGTGGGTGTGTGTGTGTGTATGTTTCAAGTTAGGATGGATACATACAGGCGTTCAAGTTAGGAAAGTTACCTACATGTGTTTAAGTTAGGCCCGGTACATACAGGACAGCTACCTACATGACCTCGTGTTAAGAACAGTTACCTACCAAAGGTAGGGCTGCAGGTACCGGACTGAGTTCGACTTAATCCCTCACTAATCTTCATGGAAGGGCAATTTCAGACCTTGATACGGTATCAAGGTCTGAAATATCAAGGGCAGAAATATCAAGGTCAAAATATCAAAAAAGGGGGCTAAGCCCCTAAAGGGGGGTCAAAGCGGGGCCAAAAATAGGGGGGAGTCACGTACGACGGTTGCTTCGCAACCGTCTGGCGCAACCCTTCTGCGAAGGGTTGCAAAAAATTAGGGTTCTCAAAAAATTAGGGTTCTCAAAAAAATTAGGGTTCTCAAAAAAATTTGTTGCCAAAAAATTTGGGTTCTCAAAAAAATTTGGGTTCTCAAAAAATTTGGGTTCTCAAAAAATTTGGGTTCCCAAAAAATTTGGGTTCTCAAAAAATTTGGGTTCTCAAAAAATTTGGGTTCTCAAAAATGCACCGTAGAATACAAAAGGTTGGGTCCGAAAAGCCCTTGCTACTACTAACCGCGATGCACTGAAGCCGCGAAAAGTGAACCGCGATAGAGCGAGGGATTACTGTATGTATATATATATATATATATATATATATATATCTCTAAAGTCTATATAAAAAAAAAAAAATATATATATTATAATATATATATATATATATATATATATATATATATATATATATATATATCGATTTAAATTAAACAAAATTTCTTTATTTATTTATTTATATAATTATTTATTTTTTATAAAGGGTGTCAATATGTTTTAATTTAATATTTATTGTAGTTTTTTTATTCATCTTTTTCGTAAAGGTTTTAAATGAGAAGCAAACAAAAATTGTTTGCTAACGGTAAATAAAGACGTGCTCGAGTAGTTTATACGTTGTGAGATACCGGTTAAGTGTGTGTGCGCGTGCGTGTTTGTTCAGGCAATGTTTGAAGATTTGTAATATTATTATTATTATTATTATTATTATTATTATTATTATTATTATTATTATCATTTTTATTATTATTATTATTATTATTATTATTATTATTATTATTATTATTATTATTATTATTATTATTATTATTATCCTTTGTATAAGCCAAATCATGTATTTTCCTTTCTTTACTCTATAATAAAGATAATACCTTTTTGAACACGTTTAATTAAAAAAATTATATAATATATATATATATATTATTTATTTTTTATTTTTAATATATATATTATATATATATATATTATTATTAATATATATAAATAAAAAAAATATATAATATATTATATAATATATATAAATATATATAATATGAACTTATTTACTTTTTTATTTTTAATGAAATATATTTTTAGCCTTTTTAACTTTTTATTTAGTTTTATTTTTTTTCGTATATTTTTCCTTTGTGTATAATATAAAACTTTCAAATTAGTCATTTCATTTTAATCTATATATATATAATATATTTACTAATAATATATATAATATATATATATATATATATATATATATATATATTTATTAATTAATATTATATAATATAAATATATTATATATATATATATAAATATATTATATATATATATATAGTAAATATTATATAATAAAAGCTGTCTTTTTTGGCGCATCCGCGGATGCGGATGCGGATGTTGATTTACATCCGCGGGATGCGGATGTTGATATATATGTATATATATAAATATATATATATATATATATATTAGTTATATTATATATATTATATATATAATTTATTATATCAAAGTTTTAGTCACAAATCTAATTATATAATTGTTACCAGGTTACGGGACGGGGACCCAACTCAAATGAACCCCACCAACCTCTTTTCCCCAACCTCCGCCCTTAATGTAAGACTTTACAATGGAGTATATACTTTTTGCACTAGTATTGAAATTTTCAAATATAGGGTTGTGTTTGAGAAACATCAATTTTTCTGCCTTGTCTGCTGAGAGAGTATGTTCTTATTTTCAATCATATATTAGCCCAGCATTGTAAATACTCTATCACTTGAAACATAAGTTGGAGGACAGGCAAGTATGTCCTTGCAAGTTTACCCAAGGGTGGGGTTAAACCATTGCTTAACTTCCACCACTTGATAGGATCATCTTTGTACTAGTCGTTTTTCTTGGTGATAGTATTCAATCATTTGCACTACACATCTTTTGGTAATGCGTGTGTTCTTCATCACTACTGGACTGTAAAAATTCTTCTAGTGAATCTGCCTATTGATTTACTCGTAGAAGGTGTTGGGTTCTGTAGATTCGTTTTTTTTCCTTTTAGTGGATGGTCGAAATTAATAGGACTGTATTCAGATGTTGAAGTTTTCACTGCAAACAAAAAGTTGACACTTAAATTGTTCTAATATTGTGTTAATAAAAAACTTGCCTTTATAACGGGATCTAAGTAAGCTGCAATAGTATGAAGGTCATTAATTTCCACAGAACCAAAGAGTTTTTCTAGCTCAAGTTTAATTACATCTTTCATTCTTTTTTAAACCGTCACATTTTTATTCGAAGAGTTCAAAATGAGTCTTAGCGTTAAGATATTGGATTTAACATCGGAGAACAGAAGCTGGTAGAGGGCGTTCCTCTCTATTAGTGTGTGAGTGTTTTTTTTCCAAATGGTTTCAATAGTCTCATCCTTTAATGCAGGTGTGATATGATGTCATTTTTCACATTAGTAAGAATGTGTTAACTTTGGAGCACGAACTGGCGTACAAAGCAAGGAGGTTTTTTGAGCAATACCATTCTTTCCATCATGATGAAGTGGTACTATTCCTGCGAGGTTGGAATGTCTTTTTGATAAACATAGAATATGGAATATCAAGCCGTTTTTGAATTGCCTTCAATAATTTTCATTTCCAGATTATCTTTAAGTATTTTTATTTATAAAATTCGATTTATAAACTCGACAATAAATTATCCGCGCAACATCGCAGGGGCAAGCGCGGATGCGGATCCGGTATCTTTAATAATGTGCGGATGCGGATGTTACCTGCATCACAAATATATTATTATAATATATATATATATATATAATATATATAATATATATATATATATATACTCTCTGTTATACTTACATCACTTGAATCATCAATATTTTACATATATAATATACTACCTAAATTCTATCATTCTCTACCGCGGGATCTCTTCCGGTACGTATATTTATATAGTACGGACCTCAATAATGGGCGGAATGTCATAGACTGATTTAGGCTAACTCATGCTCATACTTTAACACATATATCACTACTAGTAAGGTGCAGCTCTGATATAGCAATACCAGTTTACTGCGAAACTAACTCGTGAATGATTACTATTACTAGTAGCACTACTAAAAGTGATAATTAATACTGATTATATATTATAGCCCGGATAACTATATATATATATATATAATTCAAGCTGCTGATACAATAGAATAATTCTACTCTCACTATATTATTTTTTCTCAGGCGGAACATACTTCAGTAATACTTCTAATTTGGGGCAATATCGGTAGAGGTGTGCGCGATCTCTTCACTATTCCTACTTCTCATCTTCGCACAAAACTCTGTAAGTAATTTTCAATGGAAATTAAGTGGTTGGTGGTTGTTATATATTATTATATATATATATATATATATATATATAGATATATATATATATATATATATATATATATATATGATATATATAATATATATAATATATATTATATAATATATATATATATATACGATATATATATATTTACGATATTATATATATATATATAATATATATAGTATATATATATATATATATATATATAATATATATATATATATATATATATATATATATATATATAATATATATATATATAGAATTATATATATATATTACCGTATATATATATATATATATATATATATAGATATATATTATATTATATAGTATATATATAATATATATAATATATATATATATATATATATATATATATATATATATATATATATATATATATATATATATATTGGTGTCGATTTAGTTTGTCTATTTTACCCTCTTGATTTGAAAGAAAATGCTAAAAAGTAGGTGTGTGTGTGTTTGTGTGTGCGTGTGGATTCGTACAGGAACATAAATATTTAAAATCAGATTGATTAGAATTAGAGATTTTTTTTTTTTTTTTTTTTTTGAATATAGTTTTAAATTTAGATAAGAAAAAGGTTTATTATTATTTATCATTATTATTATTATTATTATTTTATTATATTATTATTA
>JABUQX010095900.1:0-5000 GCA_015478945.1 Trachelipus rathkii | reverse complement strand
GTCAGACCTCCAAAACTCTTACTACACCTGTTATATCCCATTCAAAATGAGGCGATTCGTATCTCCCCTGGATGCTCTTCCGATCGTTGCCCCGGGTGAGCCTTGAAGTTGAATTCGATGTGATACTACTCTCTCTTCGAAGGGAATACATCATGTGCACAAGTTATCTTCGCTTTCAAACCCTAGTGCCATCTGCTCAAACACTGATTCTGCGAGAGATACCTCAGAATCCTCCTTTCTGCCCATTTGCAAACACAGTTTATAACATCCTAAACTTCCTCAACATCCCTTTGCAAAAGGTGCTGCCATTCTCTTATGATAAAGGGTATACACCTTGGTTATTCCCTGCTCCCACCATTTTCCTGGTCTTGACCTCTCTCTCCAAATCTAGCCACCCTGCTTACTTATTAAAGGCATCATTCCTGTCTCATTCCGCAGTTCTCGAATTCTATTCCTCAACCAAGACCACTCATGTCATTTATTCAGATTCGTTCAGCGCCCTCCAATTCTAAAAACACAATGTTATCCGCTGTACTACAATTTCTTCGGCTGATCCCCTCTCGTAAGAAACAAATCATACTATGGTGAACCCCTCTTATGTAGGGGTAATTGGCAACGAAATGGCTGACAGAGAGTCCAAAATGGCCGCCTCTTCTTTTCGAAGTTGTTTTAGGTACCTCTCGGATGCCATTCAACAAGGTCGCCTCCCATCAACTGATTATTATCCTGTTCTCCGACAAGGCTTCCGGTCTTATCGGCAAGAGTGCTGGACGAGTGACCAGCAAGGGGCGAAACTTAGAAATATAAAGCCGAACATTGGTGAGTGGTCTTCCTCTCACCGACGAAAGCGCTTTCATGATGTAATACTTACACGCCGCCGTATTGGCTGGCCACACCAATATCACTTACATCCACTACATGTCACGGGACCCTCCTCCCATCTGCAAATTTTGCCGTCGCCATTCCCCCTCAATCTGTTCACCATATCTTCATTAATTGTCTCCAACTGGTCCCCATTCACCGTCGTCATTTTCCTACTTTATGGTCCATAACATCTAAAAGGTTATCCCATATCTTATCTGAATCCTCCCACTTTAACAGTAACTCGATTTTCTCTTATCTTCTTATCTTCAAGAACTGAATATTCTTTACAACAATGTTATGTAATATGATTACTATTTATAATGTAAGAACACCTTTTTATTTACCTTTTTATTTATTTTTGACTGAATGTTCATTTCGCCATCCAAATTTTATTTGACATTTAAAATATGTATGATGGAAAAGACACCGATGAAGTTGATTATTCAACCCAGTGTGACCGCTTCTCTGTGGGCCGTGGTGGGTCCTGTACATGAACTCAAAGAAAAAAAAAGGAAATAAATATTTGCAGCATCCACATATTTTTTAGCCGACCTTTATAACCTAACCTAACCTAACTTTATCCTCCGATTATATATTTATCTGTATCTCATGCTGAAATACTACTTTCCGTCGACATTTTAAGATTTATATAGCAGCTGTTGGCTGTTTAATGCAGTATTATGTCTTTCAATGTAGAGAACCACTTTCGATAGCGTCTTAAACACTCCTCAAAAGTACGTTTGATAAATTGTGTCGTGTATTTCGTTGCATATTTTCGACATTCTTTTATGAACCATTTAAACATGAATTAGTTTTCGAGAGGAAAATTTATGGAATATTTTTCGAATGAAAGTTTATCGAATATTTTTCGAATGAAAGTTTATCGAATATTTTTCGAATGAAAATTTATCAAATATTTTTCGAATGAAAGTTTATCGAATATTTCTCGAATGAAAGTTTATCGAATATTTCTAGAATGAAAGTTTACCGAATATTTTTCGAATGAAAGTATCGAATATTTTTCGAATGAAGGCTTATCGAATATTTTTCGAGTGAAAGTTTATCGAATATTTCTCGAATGAAAGTTTATCGAATATTTTTCGAATGAAAGTTTATCGAATATTTTTCGAATGAAAGTTTATGGAATATTTTTCGAATGAAGGTTTATCCAATATTTCTCGAATGAAAGTTTATGGAATATTTCTCGAATGAAAGTTTATCGAATATTTTTCGAGTGAAAGTTATGGCATATTTTTCGAATGAAAGTTTATCGAATATTTTTCGAGTGAAAGTTATGGCATATTTTTCGAATGAGAGTTTATCGAATATTTCTCGAATGGAATGGTAAATTTCTAGATTCTAGAGTTCTAGATTTACTAAGAATCAAAGATGAAGAAAAGAAGATTTAAAAATACCAATTGAAGTTAATACTATTTATGGGACGATACCAAAATAATTTTCGATTTTCGATTGAGAAATTTCAAAAATTTCCGGTGCCGATTTTTCCGATTTTCGATGTCGATTTTTTGTTCATCACAATGGTTTATAATGATTTCCAATTCCGATTCTTTAAAAAAAAAAAAATAAATAAAAAAAAAAAAAAATTTTTTTTTCAATTGCGATTAAAGAAAAATTACCGATTCTTTCTGTTTTTGATGCTGACTTGATGCCGATTCATCGGTCCATCACTAGTTAAAACCAGCCTAATAGTCTGGCAATCTTCTTTCTTTACACACTTAATATTATCTAAATCAGCTTGTCTCAAACTGTGGGGTTGCTGACTCTAAGAGTATCTTAAAAATTAAAATACCTTCTTCTAGGAGGGGAACTATTCTAGGTAACCGCTGCCTAGGATCCGCACGTGGAATCAAACACGGAACTTTTATCACACGAAACCATTTCTGTTTGATCCTGAGTAGCAGCAATTGTATAAGAGAGAGAGAGAGAGAGAGAGAGAGAGAGAGAGAGAGAGAGAGAGAGAGAGAGAGAGAGAGAGAGAGAGAGAGAGAGAGAGAGAGAGAGAGAGAGAGAGAGAGAGAGAGAGAGAGAGATATAAGAATCATAGAAAGGGGGAGAGAGAGAGAGAGAGAGAGAGAGAGAGAGAGAGAGAGAGAGAGAGAGAGATCTATAATTCATACTAATTAGTGGCCAAGTCCAATCCCCAAAACTTTTCATTTCGTGAAGTCATAAATTTTTAATATTGTTTAATATTCAGCCAATTAGTAAGAATTTTTTAGAGCATGTATACTTGGGCGAGATACAAATTTTTTATTTAGATAAAAAAAATTTTTATATGCCCTACCTTTTTGCCGCTGTTCACTTTAAAATTTTCAAATTTTTGACAATTTTCCCGTGAATAGTGGTAAAATGATAGGGTATACAAAAAATTACCTAAATAAAAAAATGTATATCAAGCCTAATTTTTCATGCTCCAAAATTTTAATATTGATCAAATGAATATTAAGAAAGTTATCGCGCTCTTTCTTTCATTTTAGTACAGCAAAATGGAAATTTATGGGGAATTTGCATTGACAACGAACTGGTATGTGTTATGGAAAACTAAACTTGAAATTTTTAAATACATGTTTCATATTTATACATTTCAAGTTTGAACTTATTTCAATAAAGGTTGTAGAAAGATAAATGTTCTTTCATATATGTTCGAATCAATAGGATCGATGAGGAGATCTTTTCCCAATAACGGTAAAAAAAAAAAAAATTCCCTGCTTCCGTTCTAAAAATAATGATAATTAACTAATTATCTAACTTTAGGCTGAGAAAAACGAATATATTCTTAAAATCTTTATATTAAATCTAGTTTTTGAGATATACTGCATTTTAATTATGTATTATTGAGAAGTATTAAATATAAACTTTAATTATCTACGTATTTTGAAATGAAATGTAGGAAGTGTTATAGTTTACGAAAATAATAAGAAATATCTTAAAAATACAAAGAAAGAGTTGTTAAAACCAAACCTTATGAAAGTTATAGTGACTTACTCAGTTGTTTGATTACCTTTTCTTTTTGCATGCCGATTATACGTGTCAACTGGAATGTTCCTTTTCATAGTCGAATAGAAGTCTGCAAGCATGGATGGATTCCATTTACCCTTGTATCTTCGTTTTATGACTGAAATATCCTGGTGGACTCGCTCTCCGTGATCATCATTTACTGCATCACAGTTGTCTGCTAATAAATACAGATGTGGATCGAGATAATGAAATTTGAGCATGAAACTTATCTGAAAGGTTGTTTACAATCTCAATATAGTTTTCAACCCTTCTGTTGCCGAGAAAGCCATGAACAACGCTTTCAAATGTTTCCCAAACTTCTTTCTCTCTGGCATTGAACATTTGCCTGAAATTTTCGTTTACAGAAGATCACGAATCTCGGAGTTCCAACGAAAATTCCTTCCTCAATTTTGGCGTCACTCAGCAGTGGAAATTTCTCCCTCAGGTGCTTGAACCACCTCTTCATCTTATTTATCCCTTCCGCAATATTCTTCATTAATCCCAGTTTGATGCTTAAGGGAGTAAAGGAGAGAGAAAAATTATATTTCGGTTCATAAGCGTAGAGAGCTCCCGATACTGTATCTGTAAATTTCTTGAATCCCAAGGTACACATAGCCTCCTCGCTGGGCCAATACTTTCTCTCTCTTGTTCATGTGCCAACCGACACTGTGTCACGCATAAGTGACTTCTCCCAATTGTCAAAGGCGAAACAGAGCAATACTTTGTCCTACTATCCTGGCGCTGATCCTTATAGTGGAACCGACGGGGCTCAGCGGGGGAATTTTGCCGGGGCCGGGCCGGGGCGGGGCTGCTCTAATTTAGCCGGGCCGCGGGCCGGGCGTTAGCTGAAAATTAGAAATGTAAGTCAAAAACACTGAAAGTCTTAAAACTTAGGATGAAAATTAAATATAATTTCAATTAATTAATAATTAAATGTATAAAAAAAGGAATACATTTAATTAATTCAATTAAAATAAATTTCGAAAGAAATTTTTAGAAATAATTGATTTTCTTGAAGAACATTGTATTAAATATATCGATCTATCTATCTATCTGATCTATCTATCATATCTATCTATCTATATTATTATATTATTATAATATATATATATCTCTCTCTC
>JABUQX010095899.1:0-20839 GCA_015478945.1 Trachelipus rathkii | reverse complement strand
ACCGTTAAAAAATAAGCTAGCGACACACAAGGAAAGAAATTAATATATTGTTTCATTCCATCCCATTGTGTAGCCCTTTTATTTATTATCTTTATAGAACTTCTGTTCTATTCCCTTCTTGTGGAAGAATCAAAAGTGCAAAATAAATAATAAAAAATACTAAAATACTTACTACTGCTGAATTTAAATTTCATACCTTTCTCATTTTGTTATCATATTCCAAGAATCATAAAAATTTGGTTTCTCTCTTTTAACTCGCTCGCTTCTTCTTTTGCCATCCCCTACAGAGCTGCTACTACTAACACTTGGTTGAGGTGGTGGTACATCAAGTTTTAATGGATCTTGCGGTAATAAATAAGTAACTGAAGCCGTTTCTTCAGTTTCATCTTGCTCTGAAGTGTTGGAGGCAGTTGATCGTCTACGCTCCTCAAAAAATTGATGACCACATTGGCAATGCCTTGTTGCAACTGGAATCTTTTATATATATATATATATATATATATAATATATGTTACCTATATAGCTGTTTTGTATTTTAGTTACTTACATATTTATGTAATTTATATATATAGATATATATATAAATATATATAATATATATCATATATATATATATATATATAATATTTATATATATCTTTAAAGCCCAATGTAACAGGACCCACCATTGGCTCACAGAGAAGCAGCCAAACTGGGTTGAATAATCAACTCCATGGGTGGGTCCTGGCTCATATATATTTCAAATGTCAAAGAAAAATTTGGATGGGGAAATGAAACAATTCGCGGTCAAAAAAAATAAATATAAAAAGCCAAATAAAAAATGTCCCTTACATATAAATAGTCCTAATATTGATAATCAAAAAATCATGTTATAAAGAATATTCAATTCTTGAAGGTAGGCAAATATTGAGTTACTGCTGAAGTGGAAAGATTCAGATAAGATATTGAGATAAACCTTTAGAAGTTTGTATGGACCATAAAGTAGGAAAATGGACAATGGCAAAGGGGGTCTAGTGGGGACAATGAACATAAAAAGTAATGGCAGTGACAAAAGTTTGCAGATGAGGAGCGTCCCGTGACATATAGTGGCTGAGTGATATTGGTGTAGCCAATATAGAGGCGTGCAAGTATCACCTAATGTAAGCGCTTTCATTAGTGGGAGGAAGACCACTCATCAATGTTCGGCTTTATAGTTCTAAGCTTCGGCTCCCCGCTGATCATCTCCAGCCACTCTTGCTAATTAAGATCGAAGCCTGTTGGAACAGGATTTAGTAATCAGTTCTTGGAAGCGGCGCTTAGTCGAATGGCATCCAGGAAAAAGTATCTAAAACAGCTCCGAAAAGAAAGAGGGGCTTTTTTTTGGTCCCTCTACATCAGCATTCCCCTACCCTACGATGTTCTTCAAACAATAGAGATGGGCGGTTCATCCAAGCACACGTATGAATCGTTTGTTACGCGGCAATGGACGCAGCCGAAGAAATTTCGTCAGCGGATATCATTTTGCTTTTGAGAAATAAGAGGAGTTTTACACGCGTGACCTGGGAGCGCGCTGATGAGCGAATCTAGGCACTCTAAAATACATAGACGTGTCCTCTGGTTAAGGAAAGATATCAAGAAAGGCAATCATTATAGCCCCTTAATTTTGCCTCTTAAAATTGAAGAATACTTGTGTTGTTGGGGGGGGGGTGGTTTAGCATGAGGGTATGGCTGGTTTGTTTATGGGAGAGGGGTTGTAAGGTTCTGTGGGGGTCTCAATGTGGGTCCAATATAAGACAGCAGACGGCACCCACCACATTCTTCCCTGTTTTAGCAGCTTAGCTGCGGAATGAAAACTAGGATGTTATGCAACCTTGTAACATGGCATGCAATGGCGTGCGCAGATTGAGAGAGGTCAGGACCAAGAAAATAAGAAGCACCACTAATTTTAAAAAAATCACCAACGATCGTTGCATGGAAAAAAGAATATAGAGAACTATGTGAAAAAGAAAAAGTATTATCTGGAGGAAGAGAGAAAGAGAGAAGAGAGAGAGACACCTCTGCAAAAAATGAAAATTTGAGGCTAAACGACCCGTAAAATCTCAAACTTTGATTTGTACGTGGTACCTATCTAGTCATGTTATGTGTGCGGAGGGAGCGCTATGTGGGGGGATGATGGGTCTATACCGTAGTAGACGGGGAGCAGATATATCTAGACCAGAAAACTAAGAAGCAAGGAAAGCAGTTCGAAGCATCGTATTCGGTATCGGAATTGATTGTCCAAGGTTTTTAATAAGTAATTGTATGGCTTATTAATTGACAAATTAATATATAAATAATCTATATATTACATATTGCCCCCTATAGTCATCCGATGACTACCTATCCAAAATCATATAAAATAAAAAAAAAAAAAATATCAAACTAAAACAATCACCAAAACGATAAAACGTAATTCAATCAATTAATTATATTATATTCAGTTATAATTTTTTTATTATAAAAAAAAAAAAAAAATAAAAGAGAAAATAAAGAAATCGCTTTACCCGACTCTTGGTAAGTTTGCGTTTTTTAAAAACATAATTTTTAAACATGCAGTAAAAATAATAATAATTTTAAAAAAAAATAGATTGAAAAATATATTACCAAAATTATAAAATTACATAAAAAAAAGAATTGTAAAAAAAAAAAAAATATTTTTACTAAAGTATTATCTTTATAGTCAGGTTGTGGGATTATTACCAAAAGTATAGAGGTCCTCGTGTGTTAAGCGACGTTATTTAAAAGTACAGCTACCTTTTATGCATAAACCACCACGTTAGTATCAATATGATCTTATACCATTAATAATAATTCAAATAAATTATAAAAAGTTATAAAAAAATTAAACTAAAAAAAAAAAAATAAAAATAATAAAACTACACAAATAAAATATTAAATAAATCACATGATAATAGATTAAACTATCTTAAAAAAAAAAAATAGTATGACGTCCCATTCCGAAGATTCATGCAGCAGAGATGAACTGTAATATAATTATGTATATGATTAATTTTATGCACCACGAGCATATTAACGTCTTTAACGAGTAAGTGGAATCTAGTGTCACCACATTCATAGGACTGTCTACAACTCTAGTCTTTGAAAGGCAATGGCCTTATATTTCGATTTCATAACACTTAATAGAAAAGAAAACCACCAATTATAAAAATTTAAAACCTAGCCAGTCCTATTTTTACATTTATCACATGTAGAGAACATAGAATAAACACAAGAAGGAGATTCCACCTAATCTCAAAAGTCAAACCGAAAACGAATGTTCTCAAAAAATAGGATTGACCCATTTAATAAAAAGTTATTAAAGTTACTCCCCTCCTCTCCTTATCCTCCATTCTACTCTCTCTTATTCTCTCACTTACGCTTTATTAATATAAATTTTGAAAAAAAATAAACTTACACATTATGAACATCAGAGCATGGATAAAACCTCCTTGGATTATATACAATCATACTTATTATGCAATGAGAAAACACAGTCGGAGAGTAATCTACGTTCTATAAAAAGTTTTTGATGAAATTCTAACAAATAATAATAAAATATAATAATAATTAACTAATAATAGAAAATAATAAAATAATAATAATAAATAATAGAATAATAATAATTTTAAATATTTCCCCAGCCCCTATTTCAAAACATTTATTTTAACTTTTATAATTGGTTTATATTCTCCTAAAAGGGAACATGAAAGCATATTTTTGAATACTGAAAATAAATTTTCTTAATATTATTCTGGAAATTAAATAAAACTATTGATCTGTAATTCCCGTTTATATATCTCTGAGAAATTTTTTAAAAGGTATTTTACAATTGTAAGGTTATAAAATTTTACTGTTTATTAGGCAAATTATTATTAATATATATAGATATATATATATATATATAATACAATATTTATATATATATATATATAATATATAATATATATATATATATATATAATATATAATATATATATATATATATATATATAAATATATATATACCGTATATATTAATATTATATTATATATATATATATATATAATTATATATATATATAATTAATATATATAGATATTATAAATATATATATATTATAATATATATATATAGATACGGTATATAATAATATAATATTAACCTGCTTTTTGCATTCAGGACTCTTGCTTACTGCTTGCTATGACTCCTTTAGGTGGCTTTTCACTATATGTCCATTTTTAGGTTGGTGAAAATTGGGCGTAGCACTAGCCCAATATTGGATCTTCTAAAACGGGAATGCTGATTGCAGATATCAAAGATTTAGATTAATAGGACGAAAATATTTGAAAGAAAGAACTGCAACGCGATTTACGAATCAATAAAAAAAATGAAATTTTTCATTTGCAAATTGAAACTGAACGAAAGTTACTGATTCACGTTGAACGAAGATTTTTCAACATATTCATTTAGTGTTGCAAATGGAGTAGATGCATTGATAGAGTTTAAGTGAAGGCTACTGGTAGAGGGGACAAGCTAGCGTTGATGAGAAAGAGGAGGAAGGGAGGCGCCTAATAATGTTAGTTAATGGAATAATGATAAGTAGGAAGGATGACCTGTAGATACTGCAGGAAAAAAGAATATATAAAATTAAACAAATATGCAAAATGTGAAGAGAAAAAATAGAGAATTGATCAAGTGAAGAGTGCTATGGTAGATTAGAGCACAAAAATAAAGAAAATTGGGTTAACCATTAACAGAATAACTTGATATCTAGAGTTGTGCCATACTGATTGTTGAGGAATGCTATAATTAAAAAATTTATTGGATTGCGACTATAAAATGAGATGGTTATAAGTATTAGCAAGATGTGAGAGAAACGATAAGGTAGATTTAAGTACTTGATTAGAGTAGCCTCAGTCTAATGAGTATATGGTGCTAGTTCTTAAGGGGGGGCTTACATGTGTCTCGAATGTACGTGGGGATGTGATCTGGGGTGAAACAAGAGCGTAGTTAGGAAGAAGAGTGAGATGAGATTGCACTAGTGTGGAGTGTCGTGGTGAGTATGTGGCGACTTTATATAGTTAGTCGCAAGATCTTAGGAATTACAAAATCACTAAAGTTAGGGGGAGATACTTGTATAGTGGGTGTAATATCAGAGAAGATGTTGCTAGAGGTTAACAGTTGAAGTGATAGTGATTGATGTATGTTTTTAGAGTGGCGAGGAGGATTATCATCGTTCATATGACTGTTATGCTGTTCGTTGCTCGAGTAAAAAGATTGCTTTTATTTTTTACCTTGAGATGTGCAATATGTAGTATTTAGTATATCTCGTCTATTTAAAGATTTATATCTGGTCATTTTAATCAAATGCTTTGTTATGTGTCTATTTCTACTCGACGAGGGGGTGGGAGTGGGGGTGTGGGTGGTGGGGGTGGGGGGGTAGAAGTGCTCGGAAGGGTAAAAGTGCTCGAATTTGGGGTAGGCATGGGTAAAAGTGCTAATTGGGTGTGGTGGGGTGGGGGGTGGGTGATCGGTAAAGGAGAGTTGTGAGTTACGGAGAAAGGACAGGGTGAAATTTTTATATGGAGGTGATGAATTGGGCTGTAATACTTTTGATACTGGGAGAGCAGATGGAAATTAGGTCTACGTATGAAGCCAAATTGCTTAGGTGGTTAGCATGGGGCTTTTAGTAGGTAGAATATGTGGAATGCTTCCAGAGTGGTGATATTGTGTGCTTGCATGCTGTGTAAATATTCTGAAGTGAGTTGCATAGGCTTTGGTCCTAAGTGTCTGAAATGAATATTAGAAGATGGTCTGGGCCGCACTGCTTTGTTAATTTTTTAGCTTTATACACAATATAAAAACCTCTAGTGGAGTTTAAAAATGGGAGTCTCTTCATTGAATTAATTTAAGCTACTTAATGGTTTATAGTAGAATGGTTCTGCTAAATTTGAGTCATGTACATGATGATATTTGCTGATTGCGCATTTAGGGGGTGCAAATTTGTGTCCAATTAGCTCCAGAGTTTAGGCAGTGGGTGTATGTTATAAGATTTTTATTATACAGAATAGTGTTGTTTTAGTTTGTATCCTCAGAGTATGAGGTGTATTGCTTCCAATTTTTTCTTTTTTATTTGTTCAATTAAGGGTTTATTCTATGTTAAAGTCTGTGATATTCCTCTAGTAGAGTATAGTGTCTATTTGTACTGAGTTAGTTTTTTGTTTATAGAGTCTATTTCTGTGAGAAGTGAGATTAAATGTTGCGATAGCCATTTGATGAGAGAATTATGATATTGAATTTTGTATGGTTTTTATTAGTGAGAAAAAATTTGTACTGAAATGTTACTCTAGTTCTATGCGCAGTATAGGCTTCTCAATTTGCTTTCGTATAATTAAGTACGTTTTTGAATGATGTGTGGTCGGGTGTTTGTGTGATGTAATTAGAAAATTATGATGTGATCTGATGAGAGATATGAAAGGTTGCCATAAGTAAATATGAATTTGAGGAACAAATTGACACTGACAACTCACAGTGATACGACGAAGTATCATCCAGAAAGGTATGCATAGTTAGAAGAGCTAGAATATTAGTCGATAGCTGATACTATGTGAGGATTTCTTATGTTGCTAAAATTCAAGTTAATGTTTGTGTGTTCAAAGTATAATATTGTATGAGGGATGAATCATATGGTATCCGAATCAGCATAAGAAATGGTGTGTTTATTTAAAAGTGTGGGAGTTGATTCTCTATATCTGTTCGAAGTGAGTAATATAATAGAGGATTTTTTTATTGAAAGCACTATTTTGTTGTGACAGTCACTGGTCCATTAGTTATATTGTGTAGTTCTCTGAGCATCTGTATTTTATAAAGGTATTTGAACTGTGATTGTAAGTTGCCCGTATACTATTGATTTTGCCGAAGGGTTGTAGTCATGCATAAAAATGTAAAGAATGTTGTATATAGATAGACTCCCGGGATTCTTATTGTATATAAATTTAATATAATAAATAGTTTCTATATTAAGTAAAAATAAAATAAAAATGAAATTGATATGAAAAATATTGAATTCCAAAAAGTGTCAAAATTTTGAACGGGAGAGAGTGAATCGCGACCACCACATATACTTATTTTATCTATCCATATTGACATTTTTATTACTTATACAATTTTAAATAATAAAAATAATTATTTATTAAGTAAAATAAAATATAAAAAATTGAATTTATACGTATGAAAAAGAGAAATTAAGCAGTGTCCGATTCACCCTCAATGAGTGGTCCGATTCACCCTCCAAGGGCTGAATGAGCTGTATCTTAAACTTTTAACATAAAACTATTATTATTATTAATACATATTATTATTTTTTGTTTGTTATTACCTTACTACTTTTTACCACAAAATGCGCTCAAGCCTTAGAAATAAAAAGATGAGCTGATTAGTTTACCACCAAAAATGAGAATCTAGACATTATTTGCATAACTAGCATGGGTTAATGAAGAAATTTATCAAAGCTCTTGCAGGAATATGAAATAGACGATATTCACTTTATTATACTAGCGTAAGAAAGAAGCGCTGTGGTGTGCGCTTATGTTAAACATCAAATATTATCAATCGAAATACTGACTTTAAAATGGAATCATGATATTGAATCGTGTGGGTAGAATATCTTATATACAAAAATATTTAGAATAGGGCATTTTATAGACCTCCTGCGGCCAGAGTCAAGATTAGACGTGAATTTGAAAGAAATAGAGACCGCATGCCACAGTAAGAAAAAGGTATAGTCATAATGGGTGATTTAATTTTCCTGGCATTCAAGGATTCCTTGTCTAATAAGGACCATAGTAGTTCTGCATTCAAAATTGCTATACTAATAACTTTTGACCCAGATGTCAAGAACCCACAGAACATGCATACTATACTTAATATTAACTATACGATGAAAGTATGGTGGATTAAGTTAAGTCGAGGAGAATTAGGACTTAGTGACCATAATATAATTAGATTTAAATGTTATGTGATATCTGGCCCAAATTGCAAGTTATAGGGAAAAGATCTTAGATTTCCGAAATGCGATTTTACCAAATTCAGGACATGCTTAGTACGAACTAAACTGGATAAAGAGTTAAAGAACCAAAAATGTTTCATCATGTGTGAACATAAGCAATTTAACGAATATGCAGTCAGTATTTTAAAAAGTATAACCCATAGGTGCAAAAGAGAAAACTGTTTGGTGGAATAGAGAGATAAGAGAGAAAATTATAAAACGTAGATGTTTAAAATATTCAAGTAGTAATAGGGTAATGATGATATTTAGAAAAATTATAGAAAAATAGAAATGAACTAAACCACTCAATAAGAAAAGGCAAAGAGAGAGGCAATAAATTAATTTAGCGAAGAATAGTAAATAAGAATCTGAAGATTTTTAGCTTTTATAAATTAAAAAGTAAGAATAGACGATGATCCCAATAAAATGATTAAATTAGTAGTTCAGATAGAAATGGTCAACATTCAATGCTTATTTGCGTCAGTGTTTACGAGGAAGATAATTAATAGTTTAGACAATAGTCTTGTATGCATTTGAACCAAATAGACTTACAAGAATTTGAATTTGATGTAAAAGATATAAAACGTTTATTAATCATATACCCAAGTTAAAGCTGCGGCCCTTGCATAATGGTATATATTGGTAGAAGTCTGAAAAGGAGGTAATACCAGCCATTCAAAGGCACTGTAAATTTGATTATTAAGCGAATCTATAGCATTTGTGGATGGTACAGATTGACTGGAAAATGGCTATATGTGTGCCTAATTTATAATAGATAATTACGGTAGATATTAGAGGAAGGATTTTGCTGGAAATTATTAGGCCAGTGTAGCTTAACATCTCTGGTTGTAACGGTTTTGGAAAAATTTAACTGTAATTTCATTATTAGAGAAATAAATTTAGAAGATAACAGGTATTGTATGACTCCAGCACGGTTTCAGAAGGTAGTAGTCATGTAGATCAAACCTTTGTAGAATTCTATGGAATACAGACTGACGTGTATGGTACCGAGGAGATCCAGTTGATATTGTATATTTAGACTTTAGTAATAGCTTTGATACAGTCCCCACTTATAAGGCTATGACAAGAAAGTTATTGCAATGTGTATAGTGGAGTGGTACATTTGTGATGGATTAAAAGAGTGTGGCCGAAAAGAAAAACAGTGTGTACAAACTAAATGGAATTAAATCACATGGGAAATAGTGGAGAGTGGTGTCCCACAGGTTCAGTGCTGGGGCCACTATTGTTCTCTCATATATATAAATGATTTATAGACCAGGACTAAAATGCAAGGTTGTCAAAGGTTTTGCAGATGATAACTTAAGTAGACCCTAGGCCTACTTTACGATCAAAGATTCAAAAGGTTCAAAATGATCTTGATAAACTTCTTGGCTGGGCAGATAAAGTGGCAAATGAATTTTAAATAGTAAAGTGTAAGGTTCTTCACCTAGGTTACCAAATAAAAGTTTAATATACGATAGGAATGGATTGGCTGATCTGTGGACCAAGTAATAAAAATTTAGATGTGATTATAAGCAGTAATATTAAAGTAGCACATCTGAAATGTTTGGAAGTAGAAATAAAGCTAATAAAGATGCGGGCATAATAAGAATCGCAAATGTTGTCTACAAGAGCAGTGGAGTAATAGTAAAACGTATAATAGACTATGTTTTAGCCAGTAATAAGTATTGTGCACAAGTTGCCCCTTATTTAAAAGAAAGACTTATAGATATGCTAGATGGAGAAAGTGCAACGTAGAGCAACCCAGGATTGATCTTCTGGTTTGAGCTAGGTTAAAGAGTATGAGAAAGGCTGAATGGATAGTTAGGACATGTTTTCTGTAGAACAGGCGATTTCTCAGAGGGGACAGATACAAGTCTACAAGAAATATTTACATCTATTGATAATACAGAGTTCAATAAATAGAAAAGTAGTAGAACATGACTACCAGTAGTAACAAGGTGACCAGGGAGCATAATAAGGAAATTAAGAAAAAAGTCATGCCATCTTGATATAAGAAAGCATACATAATTCAGTGAATAGAGTGTGTAAATTTTGATAGAGTCTGCCAGAGGAGTTGTGAGTAGTTGTGTGCGACATATCGATTGCAACTTTAAGAATAAGGCGTTAAGAATTTTTCATTATGGGGTATGGGTTGGAAGCATTATATAATATATTGACGAAACCAAATTGGCGAGTTGTTAGTTGGATATAGTTAGATTCAGATGCAGATGTGGACTCGATAACTTAGTATAATGCATGGGATGGTTTGGTATCATATTTATTATAATCATAGTTTGACTAAACCAAACAAGTGGTGATTTGTTAGTACAACAATATTGACAAGCCCTAGGGTGCTTATTGTGGGATTTGGCTTATGAGCCATGTTTGGTTTAGTGCAGGTGCTGCGCGACAGGTTCATAGGCCCATGTGGGCTTTTTACTGTCATCTATATGCTTAATCTTAATGTTAATGTTATATGGACCTTGAATTCAGAAGCAAAAAAAAAAATTCTAAAAAAGTGCCACATTAGGAAAAGTGGGTAGACGAAGTTATACCTAAAGTGTCCCACGTCACCCCGCCCAAATGGTAAAGCAGTTCCCTTTATTAAATTTTTTTTTTTTTTTTATAAAAAAATCCTATGAGAGTTTTATAGCAACTTGAATGAGGCTGTTGTAACTCTTTTTTTTCCTGAAAAAAGATGACCCCCCGTTTTATTTTTATTTTTTTTTTATTCTTCATTTTTTTTTTCTTAGAGGAATTAGCCTAATTCCGTGATTTATTATAAAAAATTGGGGATGAAGGCACCCTCTGTCACTACTTATTACCCAATATGAAATTTACCATACTATATATAATATATTTTATAATATAAATTATATTATATATATATATAGATATTATATATATTAATATATATACTATAATATATATATATAAATATATTATATACATAGATAGATATATATATAATAGAAAAATAAAAAAATAAAATAAAATTATAATTTTGTAGAGGTGCACTGATATCAATTTATGCAAGATTACAATTTAAAATAACAGTTAAAAAAAAATATAATGAAGTGACTGTGAATCTCTTTGAAATATTATATATAGTATACTATATAGTATATTATATATATAGAATAAATTAATATATATTATATATATATATATATATATATATTAGATAATATATATATATATATATGGATATAATATATCTGATTGAAAAATTGGCCTTTGTGAAGAGAATATAAACATATAAAAATATCAGTTAGATATAGGTGTATAATGCTTTGAGGGTAAAGATGAAGAGCGTTATTGATGAAACATATTAGATAAATAAAATAATTAAAAAATTAAAAAAAAATAAATAATTAAAAAAAAAAAAAAAAAAAAAAAATAAAAAAAAAAAAAAAAAAAAAAAAAAAAAAAAAGATTATACAAAATAGTGTTTCGATTAGATCTACAATTGATATAATTGCTTAATTTGATATGATTAGTAATCTATTATAATTATAAACATATAAAAAATTTTAAATGTGTAAAATATTGAAAATCATCTGTAATTCTTATGCAAAAATATAAATAATTTATTATATAATATGATATTAAAAAAAAAATATAATAAACACTATATAAATAAAAACCTACACAAAAATATTGTAACTCGCCTGAGAACTCATATCAGAGCCGCCTAAATTAGATCTCCCCTAACAGTACCTCGACGTTATACTATATAGAGGATGGGGACAGGGAGTTTTGTACTATAGAATAAAGAGTCCACCAAGCCTACATCTAGGGCTGCTGGGGGGTAAACAGGTGCACACAGAAAAATAGTGGCGTGACTATCCTCTTCATATTCAGCATTGTACTCAGCTCCTCATAAATTAGGACCTTTCTTGTCGGATTATTAGGGACTATAAATGGGCGGAAAATTGAATTTAGGGCATGCCCAACTTAAACTTCAAATTCCGCCAACTTTTTTTCATAAATTATCTCTATATCACATTATTTCCTAAGTGCATTTTTTTTTTTGTTTTTTGGATTATCCGCAGATTATGGATTATTGCTGTAGAATGCTACATCCTCTGGCACTTTAGTAATTATTGTGGATTGAAACTGAAGCTTGGGATGCGCAGAAATAAACTAAAAAAGTGTTGATGAATTATGTTATACTAGGCAGTCGCCTATATTCGATAAAGTGTTATGATAAAATTAAAGGCAAAAGTGTGTTAGAATGGAAAAATTTGAGATCTTAAGTTTACAGTTTTTGTTGGCACCTAATAGGAAAGAATAAGTGATGTTACTTAAGCAAGTTATAAGTGTACTATTAAAATATAGGAGATACTGTAAAGATAATGCACAATTTAGGGTTTCCTATCGAGTATCATTTGTTGTGCTCCCCAGGTCAACCACTACCCAAACGTTGCATGCTCTGATGCAAAGTATCCACAAAGCCCCTTGTATACTCTATGTGTCTTCTGTCAAATTTTGTTAAACTGACAAATCCGACAATGTTGGCTTAGTCAAAAGCTAATCTATAGATATATAATATATATATTATATTATATAAAATATATATAATTATGATATATATAATATAGTATATTATTATATATATATATTAATAATATATTATTATTATATATATATAATATATATATATATATATATATATATTAATGTAATACCACAAAAATACCATCCACATTTATGCTAAATAAAGTGTATAATAACTAAGTTCATGGTCACACAGGCCATCTAAACTAATCTATAATAACTACTATATACTGAAAACCGTACTCAAAATTTGTAGCCTTCGTGCAATAATTATATTAGATGACCAAAACCCATCGCTTGATAAAACGGAATCTAACCATACTTTTCTTAAATGGGCAAAACGAAGTCGACACTCAAATACAACCTCCTTTTTTTATTTTTTGTTTTCTTGGGGGGGCCTATGGCAGACTATTCCAAAAATTTAACAACCCTATTATCTGAATGTATGCTTTCTTATAGCTAAGATGGCATGCTTTCTTGGCTTAATTTTCTTATTATGGCCCCCTGGTCTTCCCTGCCATGCTCTACTATGAAAAATTTATATGTCTCTTATATTCATAGTAATGAAGAATATTTTGTAGAACTTAATCTGTCTTCTGGAGGGGCACTTTAAATTTTCCCTCTACTTCCAACTCCTTCAGCCTCTCCTCATAGCTCTTACCCTCAAACCCAAGAATATTAAATCCTAGTGCTCTATAAAGTGCACTCTCGTGCTAGATATCTAACTAAATTTTCACTGTGGCTTCATAAAAACATTGAATAGAGCTGAAAATCTATTTTACTGGCCTAACATAGCTATTATACAGTTTACTTATTACTTCCCTGCTCTTGTAAACAACATTGAGATTTATTTTTCCAAAGCATCTTATTAGCTTTTATATTTCTATTAATTAATTAAATAACACTGATTAGCTATATTCAAATTACTGCTTATAACTACACCAAATTTTTCTTGGTCACAGACTCAAGCCAATCCCCATTCATATCGTAGTTAAAACTTTTAATTGAGTAACCATAGTGAGAACCTTACACTTTTACTATAAAATTCATTGCCACCTATCTGCCAAACCAAAAAAGTTATCTAGACATTATGAATCTTATATGCGATCCGTCACTATTCCTAAACTGAGGTGGCCACTTTTATTATCATTCTGCAAACTTAGACGAACCTTGCGATTTTAAAGTCCTTTCGAATATACATTTTATAAATATGAGGAAACAATAGTGCTCCAGCATACTGAAACTGTTGGGCAACAAGCACTTTACTCACTATTTCCCATAGATTTATTTATTCCCATTTAGTTAGTACACACTGTTCTATTCGCAACCACTCTTTAATCCAACCATGTCCACTCCACCTATACCACATTGCAATACTTTTCATCAGCCTTAAAATGGGGATCTGATCCAGAGTCTTTGAGCTAGAGTATTAATTAATAGCCAAGCATAAACTGGATCTGCGTCGGTCAATGGTCTATATCAGTAATGTATTCCATAAATTTCTAAAAAGGCTGTGTCTTTATTAAGGGACATGGAGATCTACCCTCATATAACCGTGCTGGGCAGTCATACAATTACCTTTTATCTTCTAAATATTCTCTATATGACCTTTCATTAAACTTTTCCAGAAACCTTTACTAACCAAGAGATTGTTAAGCTACTGCATTATAATTTTCCCAAATCTTCCTACTAACCTTTCTTATAAATAGTGCACAAACATTACTGCTGTTTTCATTACATCTGGTACCTCACATTAATCGTTATAGATCGACTTACAAAATAATATCCATTTGAATGATTAGCTAATCCGATTATCGTTATCGATCTTATAGGTATTATATCCAGATATATTACCAATTACAGTTAGGCCTGCAGCTTTACTGGGATCAATATGGTATGGTCCAATAAACGTTTAATATCTTTTTACAATTCAAATAATTCAAATTCTGTAAAGGCTATTTATGTTACATGTCCTACATATATCAAAAGAACTATTATTAAGTTCGTCTGAACTATTATGCTAATTCTTCTCATCCAGTTAAAACATCTATGAATGAGCAAAATAAGCATTGAAAATTGAGCATTCAAACTCCTTATCTGAACTCACAAATTTTAATGTTCATCAATTTTAATTGGACCAATCGTCCTATCTACTTTTAAAGTTATAAAAATAGCTAAAAAATCTTCAGTAAATTCTTTATTTATTATCTATCCTTGCTAAATTTAATATTTTTATACTTATTTTCTGCACTCTCTCATTTGCTCTTTTACTTATTTTGCGAACTGCGGTTAATAGTCATATCATTCGTCGTTATAATTTTCCTAAATATCATCTCTAACCTATTAGCTTACCTTGAATATTTTTATAAAACAATCTACTCGCTTCATTTAATAAACAGTTAAAACTGAAGTTAAAGGATCATCTTTCTGGTTATCTTCTATATGACCTATTATAGAATATAGAATGTAGTAGTTATTTTCTCCTTAGGCTTTAGATTTCGCTTCTTATAGACCTATTATGTTTTGTTTTTTAGTCTCATTCTGCTTTATTGCTCTAGATAAGAAATTTGTCTATACTGTACTACATTAAGTTACCAAGTTTATTATAGCACGAATTTGCGCTACATAAACGTAACAACGATTTCTCAGTAAAATGATTACTTTGTTTACAAATATTTGTGGAATAGCATGTTGTGCAAATGGACCACGTGTTGAGAATAAACAGAAATAATATATAATTAAATATATACTTATATAAATAATTTTCAGTTTTATATATATTTATAATAGGTATTTTTTTAAAATAAACTTTTTACATCCCAGTGGAATTATCGGAAAAAATTTCGTTGTTGCCAGATTGTGCTACAAAAGTGTAATTGGTCATAACGAGTCCGATGTATCTCATAACAAAGGAAACTATTTTTAAGGCAAACTAATATATATATATATAATATATATATATATATATTATATATTTATATATATAATATTATATATATAATATATATATATATATATATATATATATATATATATATAATATATATATATATTAATATATATATATATATATTATATTAATATATATAAGTATATATATATATATATATATATATATAACATTGAGTTTTTTCCACATCGATTGCGGGAATCCAAGCAAATTTTTATTTGATAAAATTCAAAATAAAACTTTTGTAACTATTCAGTTGAAGAGACCTCATATTAACCAAAAAAGATAGCCTCATACATTATTGGTATTTTAAAATTGTATATGTATAAACTTTATTCGCAATCTATACTTATATCCTTAACTCAACCATACCATAAACTTAAAATAATATACCAATTAAATTATTCAAAACTTACAACATATCATAGCAAAAAGTTATCATCCCTCATACGTTACCGTCATGACTATAATTCAGTATAAAAGATCTTGCATACCTGATAAAAATATTTATAAAAAAATAAAACGCTTTCCTTAATTATTATTATTAAATCTTTATTAACTACTTTACGTAACTTACTTAACTTTACTCACCTACCAAACTTAAATATATTCTAATTAAATAATTCAAACTCTTCCAAATTATAGCCAAAAGTAGCCTCCATCTATACCATTTCACGCACAATAAATCAAATAAATAGCTAACGACACACATAATTTTCTCAGCATGTTGTCGGAGATTATGTAAAATTTAACCATACAAATAAATGAAATAATTGATCAACTATTGTGATAGAGTTAATCAATTTGAAAAAAAATTAGATTAAAGCTGATTTTATTGAATGAATCATTCATTCAATAACAAACGACCACCACGCCATATCTTGTTGTTTTACATTCGTAGAACGTCTTAAAATCCGGCAACCCTCAGGGAAAGTTAGCCAATTCTTTACAGATATAAGAAATCCTACGTTGTTGTCAGCATATATTCACTTCAACAAACGCGGTTGGACAAAAATGAACGCAAACTCGAGCATTTCTACGTTGAGTAAGCACAAATGCAAAAAGGTCAATATCCTGTTAGAATATATATATCATATATATATATATATATTAATATATATATATACGATATAAATATAGATATGATATTATAATATATATATATATATAAATAATATATATATATGATATAAATTAATATATATATATATATATATTATATAATATTATTAATATATATTAAGTTATATAATATATATATATATGAATATTATATAAACATAACACATAGATATATATATATATATGATTAATATAAGATAATATATATTATATATATATAAGTATATATTAATATGCTATATATAAATATATATATATATATTATTAATTATATATATATTTAATATAATATATATATATTATAATATATATATATATAATTATAATATATATAATAAATCTCAAATCCCTCCCCAAAAATTCTCCTACAGCCAGTATATTTATATATATAGTATAGATATATTATATATTATAATATAATATTAATAATTATATATATATTATATATATATATATTAATATATATATATATATATTATACTATATATATATAATATATATTATATATTATTTATAATTAATATTATTAAATACGACTACATATATATATATATTAATTTTCCTTAAATTGTATCTTTTACATTCAAATGATTTCAACACATTCATCACCTACTTATATCTATATTTAATATCTCATAATGTGATTTTAAATCTAACTAGAAAGAATAAGTTAAATTATGTAGTTATATTGTAGTTAGCATGTACTTTAGATATAGTTTTTCTTTTCTTTTAGTTGTAGACTTTGTGTATACTAGTTATCGACAAGCCTTAGTGTGCTTTGTGGATTTGCATGAGCATGTTTTAGGCTTTGTGTATACTATGTTAAGTTATTGACAAGCCTAGGGTGCTTTATGGATTTGCATGAGCATGTTTTAAACTGTGTATTCTGTATATAGTGATTGACAAGCCCTAGGGTTCTTTGTGGATTTGCATGACATGTTGTTTGGTGATTAATTCTGTTGGTTTGACTGGGACAGTCTCGATAGGCCCACGTGGCTTCTTATACTGTATTTTTATTTCTAATGTTCATCAATTCAAACAGGCTTACCACTCCGCCATATTGTTTGTTTTTATTTATTTATTTATTATAAGGTCGTGGTAAAGCCTTAACGCATCGGCACCACTTTACATTTTTGAGTAAGCATGTCCTAAATTCGACAAGCACGGGAAATAGCAACCTTACAGAATCAAGGAAATTCCTTACGTTTGGTGAGCATTTTTCACGATTTGGCGCTAATTTTGACAAAAAACGAACGCAAACTCGAGCATTTCTCATGTTTCGTAAGTACAAATGCAAAAACGAAAATGGCTTTATGCCCCTTCTCCTCCAATTTATGTACGTAACTACCATACGTATTCCTGTTCTCTCTTCTGAGAGTCTTCCCAATCTCCTCCTGATTCCTGGTGGCTATAAATCAATTCCCATCTTGAACTTCTTTCTCCGTGAATGAGGGTACAGGTCAGAAACCGGTTATTCTCACCTTTCTCCTGGCCGTCTATTGTTGGGGGCCAGAACTTTGCCTAACCACTGAGGAGGCTGTCCTGGACTTGAGCGCATGATCTTGGGCTTCGCGTTTTATCCGTGTGATGTACGGCTCTTATTTTTTGTCTTGGGACTAGACGCGGAGTTCCAGGGAGCTTTTCCGAGGCCCCACCCGTGGCTCACCCTGCGGAGTGGGGTTATTAAGAGGGTGGTGTTATGCTCTGGGGCTGTGGTGGGCGCGTTTATCGCGATTACGCTCCCGAAATATATGTTTATTTTCTTCATTTGTGTTGCTGTATTTGTGCTTATTTATTGCGGAGCAGATGTTTTAAAGGTGTATTTCTTGTGGGTAAAAATAAAAAAAAAAGATAACGTTTTCAAGAAAGGTGGAATTCACTATCTGTCCGTCCCCCATCTCGACCCCTCCCTGGCCGTTTTCAGACCAAATAATACCTGTAGGGGCTTTGATGCCCTTATTGATGAAATGGTTGGTGCTCCACCACCCAACACACTAGTCTTAAATACTGAACCCGTTTCCAGGACTACCGTGTCTAGACCAGCTGAGGCTGTTATTGCCTCTCAGAATGACTTAATCTCTCTAAACTTACGTCAGACATCCCAAGAGCCCCTGCTTCAGCAGGGTCCCATTCCTACACGCCAGATTAAACCAACTCCAACAATCACTTTCTCAGACCCCCCTCCAGGGTTACCAAGTCTTACTTCCTACCCACTTTATTTTTATTTACATTCGACATCATCCCTTCCAATGACTTCTATTAGCCAGCTCATCCTTAATGATGTTTGGAAGTGGCTTTTTAAACAACTGAGCCACAGGCTTCGCCAATGAGGAATGGTTACATCCTGGTTCGTGCTGCCTCTATAACCTAAAGCAGCATACTTGCTTCCCTATCACATCTGGGGAATATTCCTGTCATTTCTAAACCTGACAATGTTCGTAACACGTCAAAGGGTTGCCATATATGCGCCTGAGTTCTGTTCCAATGCTTCGATTGACATTCTCACATTCTCACTCATTTACGGAACCACAATGTGCCAATAACTGACGTTTATCTGTTCCCTCTGCGTAAGGAGAACCCCTCAAAGACGAACCCTCGTCTCTTACTTACCTTCTCTGTGCCTTTCCTCTTCCAACCAAAGTCTCTTACTTACCTTCACTGTGCCTTTCCCTCCAACCAAAGTAAAACTTGATTTTACCATGCACACGGTTAGGACTTATGTGCCTTCCCCGAGAAGATATTTCAAGTGCCATAAATTTGATCACCCCCAGAAATATTGTCGGTTTCCCCAAATCATATGTGTGACATGCGGAAATTCTCTCCACCTCAACTGTGAAAAACATCCTCCTTTTTGTCCTAACTGCAAAGGTCTACACCAAGCCTCCTCTGTCCACTATCCCTTCTATGCCTTGGAGAAGGAAATCCTTGAGCAATGCACCCTTCATAAGTATGACCGTCGAGAAGCTACCCGCCGGGCAAAGGAGAAGCTGGCTCTTCTTCCTTTTTCTTCTGCTGTGGCAACAACCGCTCCCCCTACGGTTGCCTCTAACATTGCCCATCGCCCCCGTGCTCTGTGTCCGAAACTTGTTCGACTTGCGCGTTCGACCATTCCGTCTTCCGTGCCGGATAACGGATCACCTGACTTGGTGTTTCCTGTGGCTCTGGACCATTGTCCCCTCAACTCTCCTACCATGGTCCACCGGACCAATCATCGTTCTTCACCGACGCACACGACCTTCTCTCGTGCTCCTCACCTTGTAGAGGTCTATGCCACTCCTAGGGGGATATCTGATTTTGCTTTCTGTTCAGTTTCTGAAGTCGATGACAAACGTCCATGTGCATCCTCGGAGCTTAACTGTATCTCTCCCGGAAACGACCCGTTTTTGTTTTTCCTGGGAAACAACAAGACCCTCTTAATGGTCGCGAACGCCGGTCCAAGAGTGGATCTACCCTTACCAGGCATCCGTACTCGCTTGCTTATCGAGCCACTGACTTCTTAAAACAAAAGGAACCCGTTGGCACTGGGGGACCTGTCTCTGTCCTGCCAAAACGGGCTTCCTGCGCCGACAACCCACGTGGACAAACACGGAACAGTGGTCAACCTCTGCCCGTTTTGAGCGAGCAGTCTGCCATGCATGTAAGCCAACCTGCCACGGTTTTCGTTCAGTTAAAAATTGGAAAAAATGAGATATAAGTAATTATTAAAAAAATATATATTTTTTTAAATTTTTTTTATGCAAATGTAGCCCAATCCAATTTTTTTTTGGTGCAAATTTACGTTTACTAACAAACGCAAAATTTACGTTTTATAACCAAATATTTAAGTGACTCTTTTTAGTTTAAATAAAACATTTAAGTTAATGCCATTACGCTAATTTATAAAAAAAAGTTTTATTTTAAAAAAAATATTTTATGTAACATGTAGCACGAAACCAATGTTTTCTCACGTTTTCGAACATATATATATATATATATATCATATATATATACTATAATAATAATATATTATATATATATATAATACTATATATATATATATATTACATATATAATATATATTATATATACTAATATACTATATACTATATATATTCATGTCACGGGGATTACTAAAAAGCCATGCGCATTCAGCTATTTTTGGCCAGCTATCAGCAATATA
>JABUQX010095898.1:0-24888 GCA_015478945.1 Trachelipus rathkii | reverse complement strand
CCTCACAAACCCCGTCATTCACTCCTACAGCACACTCACCACTTTACACTTGGTATTGAAGCAACAAGTACATTCCTTAACTTCAGACAGTTTATTGACTTGAATTCCACGTTTTTCTTGGATTCTGTCGATTACTCCAACATACTAGGCTGCGGAGTACGGTAAAATTATTTCACTGCCTCAACTCCGCTCCGGCATCCACATTTTAAAATTACCCGGCTCTGCTTCAGCATTAAATTTCACCAGGTCGTACTCCGGTCCATTTTATAATTCCGTTCTTCCATTTTACACATTAAAATCATCATTATTTCGTAGCGAAATTTTTAGGGTATATACAAATTGAATGTTTGTAAGGACATCTTTATCAACTTAGAATTAAAACCTTGGAAAATATTTTGTTGAAAATAAGATTTTTTAAGAAATACAAAAAAAAGAATAATTCACTTTCTTCCTAAAATTTTCATATAATTTCTCTTTGATACGAAGAACTACCTGTACATTTACTTAGTATAATTTTATTAAAAAGTTTTCCATTCATTGAACAAGAAGAAAATTATTATTATTTCCCTTTTTTTGTAAAAAGCGAAATTATTTCACTGCAATTTTGACGCGATTATTCCCTCTTTGCAACTATAACTGCCTGAACATGTAATATAATTTTATTCAAAACAGATTTTATATTAAGAAAATAAATAAATAAATAAAATTTATAATTTACTTTCTTCCTAATTTGAAAAATGTTCTCTTTTTTCTTTGACAGCAAATCCCGATAAATTATCAAAACGAATTGTATTCTCAAGAATTAAAGTTCTTCAATAAAATCTCCTTTAACGATGTCTTTAGATCCGATTTTATTATTTTTGAGACATAAAATAAGCTCCCAACATTCACACTTGACTAGAGGCAAAGCTGTAATTGTGAGCGCTTCTTGCAAAAATTTACAAGGAATAGCTAATAGATTGACTCTTTAAACGTTAGCTTTGATTCCGGTCAATTTTCATTATTTCATCTAGACTTATTAATGCCCTATGGAATTCTACTTTGTATTTTTCTAGAGGATTTTTAGGTTGAAGGTCTTTTAATGGTAGATTGTCTTTTTTAAATCGCTTTTCAGCATTCTCCAATTGGTCCTATTGTTTGTCAAATTTAACTTCTTCATCTTCGTCTGACAGGTTACCACAAGGGAGGATTTCTAAACTGCTGAACTATCTGACTCCGACCCAGATTTCTGTTTCGATTAGTGTTATTCATTTTAAAGTCTAATTCACAAAACCATTTCTAATTTTTAACATTAAGTATTTACAACTCCATTATGATTTTCTTATCTGAGGTGTATATGATAAATAATATACTTACACCTCAACTATTATGATTTTCATGTGTAACATTCTTTCCCATCTTTCCATGGAATTTTTTATGTCATTTGCCAAAATCTCTAAGTCTTCTGATTGAATATTTTTTGTTGTAAAGTATGGGTTTAGTTTTAGTAATCTTTGAGAGGTTTCGATTTGTTCCCACTGACTAGTCGGAGAGAGAAGTTCAGAAGTACCCCGGCAGCCATCATACTAATTTAGTATTTTAGTTGGCAGAAGCCTTTCGATCATAAGACATGTACTTCCCCATCTTGTCTCTTGATCTAAGATTGCCACTTTTCCAGCTTAACGCTTTAGAACTTCCATTAATTTTGGTGTACGTGCTGCTTTTGCTATTTGTCTCGCTTTGCTTATAAGATTTGTTGCATGAGTATTGCGAAGACCATCGCGCACTTCTAACTGTAAAGTATGAACTCCACACCTTATGTGTGCAATGTTAACGTCATCGGAACATAGTCTTCTCAAAGTTTTATCAGTTCTATCTTCGTTTTAACCCTTCAGTAAAAATCCAGTATCCCATTTAGCAGCTTCCTGTTCCTCATCCTCATTGTCCTTATTTAATTTTTCAATCTTACTGATCATGTTTGATGCGTTATCCCTAACTAAGCTAATTACCTGTCTCTTATTATTTTGAATTCTTATTATTTCGAATACAATTTACTTCAAAACGTGAGGCTGGATTCCCAAGAATCGTGTTTTGTGGGAGTGAAAAAGCGCCCAAATGAAAGGAAAAAGTTTAATCTTAAACCAATGGGAATAATTATATCCTTGTACGCATGTAGATGGGCGTAGAAAAATATTTAAGTCCTGAAAGTGCCTTTTATTAGGGAAATTTCTTGAGGGCGAACACGTAGGTCTAATAAACAAAAATGGGTTGTTGGTTAATAGAAAGGAACAAAAAAGAAAGTTGATGGTCCGGAGGGACAAAAAAATTCAATTCATGAAGCGATGAACAATGATGAGGGGAAACCCTCGTTAATCTGTTTGGGAAGAGCTCAGAAGGAAGGTAATATATATTTATTATATATATATATATATATTATTATATATATATTATATATATATATATACTAATATAGATAATATATATAATATAAATATATATATATATTCCAGAGAGCATGGTTGTGAAAGAGTCCTGTTTAGGAAAATTTAGGCAACCGACAATTTAGCGAGGAAAAAGAAGTTTTATTTTTTTATTTGTGGGGAGAGGGGGAAGGATACAAATGGCATCTCATAAACAATCTTATGTTACCTATCTTGTTATTTTTGAAGTATCTATTGATTAAGAGTATATAATATATATATATATATATATATATATATATATATATATATATATATATATATATATATATATATAAATATATATATATATATATATATATATATATATATATATATATTCCCGCTTGCTTTTAATTCAGCAAATGTAATTCAACAAACCAATTATAAATGCCACTTCTAAGTACTTGAGAACTAAAATATCAGCATAATAATGTCGAAGCAAAAGTACGAAAGTACCTAAAGAGCATTACTTTAATTTGATTACTTGCACGACCTTGAAAAGAAATATAGAACTCGTCTTCATTTGAACCATTCTTAGTTACTAGTAATATTGTACTTTTAATATAACATTTTTATTTTTATTATTTGTCAATGTGAATGAAATATTTTGAAATAAAAATTTTTAAATTAACATAGGTAACTATTTTAAAACTTAAAAAAACTGTTTTTCAATATTCAACCGGACCGAAGTCGTGGTTTCCGGTAGGTTCAAGCGGAATATTTTTTATATATTTTTTTAATAAAGTGATAATATGAAATCAGCTTAAAATATGGCTCAGATACCAAGAATTGAGGCAAACATTTTCAAAGTTAATGGTATACTGGTTTAAAATTTTCACTTCCGCTTGAATAATAGCTTGGAAATCAACCGGACAATTTTTTTTTACAGTGATACGGACGCTCTTTTACAGCTGTTAGGGAATTAGCCCAAAGGGTCGACAGGGAAAATGGTCGACACGACATCAAAAAAAATTTCCCTTACAGGACGCCGCAGCGTTGTCAGTTAGAGTTAAGTTAGGTTAAGTTCAGGCTGTTAAGTTGGTGGATTTGTTAGGAACTCTAAATTAACAGATTTTTTTTTTTTTTTTTACAAATGTCGACCATTTGACCGTTCGATCATTTGGTATTTATATATATATATTATATATAATATATATATATTATATAATATATATTATAATATATTAATATATTATATATTATATTAATATATATATATATATATATATATATAATATAATATATATATATATATAGTATAATATTATTATTATATATATATTATATATATATATATATATATATATTATGGTGAAACTAAAGAAGTTACCCGCCTCATATCTCGAAAACTAAATAGTACAAAAAACTGATAAACATATGGAATCAGCGTATACATTTTCTATGGATAGTTTAAGAAAAAAAAATTTCATTTTTTTTGTTAATGTTTTTTTTATACCTCCAAAACTAGATAGGTACAAGAAAACTAATAAATATTTAGAAGCTAGGAAGTGAAATCTGATGAAAAAACATGGAAAAAATCAGTTTTTTTTTTTTTTTTACTAAAAGAATACGGGTAAACCGCAAGATGCAAAGAGCGGGGTCTCTCGGCCTCCCGGGGACGCGGGGACTTCGTCCCCCCCTCTGTCCACCGTCGGCTCGAAAGCCCCCTGAAGATTTCATAGTGCTGATCCAAATATGTTTATTCGGTATAAAAAAAATTTTCTTCCTTCTTTTATCATACACATTTCACACGCTGATTGTTCAATATGTATTAGGTTCTTTTTCGTACCCCCTAGTTTGGAAAAATAAAATAAAATAAAAAAATAAAATTTTTTTTATTCATTTTCCCGTCACATTTCATACGGTGAGTTCATGAAGTTATTCAGCTTTTCTGTGTGATCTAGTCCTTAGTTTTTGAGATTATGATGCGGGTAACTCTTCTAGTTTGGCCATATAGATATATATATACTATATATATATATACTATATATTATATATATATATAATATATTATATTATATATTATTATATATTTATAATATATTATATATATATATATATATATATAGTATATGAATATTATATTATATAGTAATATATCATTACAAGTATACTTATTACTAATTATAATAAAATATATATTATATATATATATATATATTATATATATATATCCTCTACGTTTATAACGATGAGTCCAACCTTCGATACTTTTTCAATAAAAAAAGGAATCGGACTCAACCGCAAATAGTTGGTATTGGGAGAACTAGTTTTCCTCATAGTCTTCTAGCATATATTTCCAGGTCCATGACCCTCTGACCCCAGAATTAACGGCATGGCTCGTTCTTATAAAATCTTTCCTCCTTTAACCTAACCTAACCTAACCTAAGTTAACCTAACCTAGCCTAACCTACCTTATTTAGGTTCCTTAGATCACCTGGTCTCTATATCCATCAAAATATCTTCAAGTCCTCCGCAAAAACGACTCCAAACTTTGAAAGTAAACATCTTAAGGTAGTTTGCAGCTCCAAACTTGTAGAACTTATTATCTTACTTCTTTAACTACCATTGAAATGATTATCACTTAAAAGAGGATTGGCCGACGCAGCAGGTGCGGTGAGTTGCGGTGCTTGGTCTGCTCATTTTCGTGTTGTGCTGTGAGGCACACAATTCCAATTTGCCGGTGTGGTGCGATTTTAAAAATATAGAGGTGCTGTTTGGTGAGGTGCTGAGAGTGGTACGCATTGAAACTTAGAGGTGCGGCGTGGTGCGACAAAAAAAATGACCTTTTGTGCGGTGCGGTGCGGTGCGGTGCGGTGTGGAGAGTGGTGTACATTGAAACAGAGGTGAGGTGAGGTGCGGTACGTGGTACGCTTACACTGGTGCAGTGCGGTGCGGTGCAGTGCGGTGTGCAAAATTCCGATGCTCTGCCCAGGGTTGTGGAGTCGGTTCAAAAATTTTCCGACTCCGACTCCGACTCCGACTCTGACTCCACCCTCTTGAAAATTACCGACTCCGACTCCGACTCCGACTCCGACCTCTTGAATATTACCGGCACTCCGACTCCGACTCCCACTCCGCTCCGACTCCGACTCCGACTCCACCTTTTGAAAATTACCGACTCCGACTCCGACTCCGACTCCGACTCCACCCTCTAGAAAATTATCTATATGAAATTATATATATAAGTATATATATAATATATATATATATATAAAAAAAATACATATATTATATACATATATATATATATATATATATATATATATAATATATATATATTATATATATATATATATATATATATATTATATATATATGAGAGATGTTGTTACCTGTATCAATATAGAGTGAGACGTATGGGTGAATAAGAGTATAGATCTAAGTTGCAACCTTACCATAGTAACGTGCAAGGGTGTGAGAAGAATGTTTAAAAAGAGAAATGAGCGTATTAGAGATTGTGTGGTGTGGGGTAACATTAGAGAATAAATGAAAGTACGTCTGAGATGGTTCATCATGTGGAAAGGTAGGGAAATGATAGTCGGTTGCGATTAAGCGGTTGATGCATGAGTGGTGAGTGTCTGAAATCGAACGCTGGGAGACTGAGGAAAAAGTGGATTGAGTCAGTAAGAAGCCTGAGGAGAGAAATGTAGATATATAACATGAAGGTGGAGAAATATTGCGTGAATTAGCGGGGGTTTGTGAGGGGTAATGTGTTCGGGCCACCATGGCCAGGATTAAATCCCATTGCGAAAGACTGTGCATAGATGAGGGTCCGATCGGTTCATGGCCCAGTTTGAAGCTCCTATAAACGGTAATGTCTGAATGCAGACGAAGTTCTCACTAAGAAGTGTATAAAGGGGGCGGTAAGGCTCTTCTTTTCGACTTTTCGTCTATGTTCTTCAAGACTTCTTCTGTTTCATTAGTGCATCGCCTTCGACAACATACCCCCCAGTCGTTAGGGGAGAGAAGGTGGTCGATGATGAATGATGATATGATATGATGATGATGATGATGAGGATGATGGTGATGATGTGATGATGATGATAGAGTGATAGTTATAGTAGATGTTAATTATTGAATATTAATTATAAATATATATATATAATATATATATAGAATATATATATATAGATATTATATATAATAATAGTTTTAATATAATATATATATATATACTATTACTATAGCAATATATAGATATATATAATTAATATATATAGTATACTTTTTATATATACAGTATATTATATATATATATATATATGTCGCAAAGTAGAAAATAAAAATTTCGGGGTGTTTTAGATTAGGATATATATATACTACTTATATATAATTATATTTATACATATATCTATAATATATATATATATATATATATAATATTAGTATATATATATATAGATATATTGATAACATATAGTGTGTATATATAATATTTAGTGTTTAACAGATATGAAAATAATGGACATAATAATAATTGAAAATAAAAAAAAGATAATTTTATTCATATATAAGTTATTAATTTTGTATCTAATCTTAACAGCAAAATGATTTGATAACTTCCTTCGTTTTATATTGTGCACTCTATGATGAACAATCATTAAAGCCAGTTCTGCTAGATTTTCTCTCATGTGTAGAATTGAAAAAGTTTGCTTGGAGCCTTTTCAGAGTAGTGAAATATTGTTTTGTGATTTCACATTTTGAAGTGAGGTAAATGCTAAATCCTTAACAATCTAAATTTGATGCCACAATATTCCCGAAATTGTATTTCACAAAATTAGCAAAAAATTTTGACATTAGATTTCGATTGGAATAATGATAACTCTTAAAGGATGTATATGGAATCTTGTGATCGCGAACTTGGGCTCTCTAACTGGAGTTTGAAAAATAATCAAGATATATAAATTGTAAGTTGCACCTATAATCCTTTCATCTATAAATTATTTAAGTGGCTCTGTAAGCATCTCATTTGCGAAAGCAGAAGTTACTGTTCGCAACTTCCAAATGTTTGAAATTGTTGCAGCGGGCGGCTTAATTCTCAAATCGTGCATTACATACATTTCCAATATGGATAAGAGCAATTGCTGGCACTAATTACGAAGAATGCAATGTAATACATACTGAAAGAGTGTTTGAGAAGAATAAAGTAAAGGACATAAATAAATAATATATACAGATTTGCTTTTGTTTAAAGAGCTTGAAAAGAATCTAAGTTTTATATAATATAAAGGTTAATATCTTGATCCATTGAAGATCCTCTTAAGCTTCAACAATTCTTTAAAAATTTCATTAGGTCGTAACATTCCATCGAAATTTCCACCTACCTTGTGTCGCCCATTCGTGAGAGCTTTTTCCATTTTGTGTTTGGGACAATCTTTTCTTTTTTCTTTTAAAATAGTATCGGCCTTGCCAATCTAGAAATGCAATTAGTTGCATGTCGAGTCTGCCAGAAATTTTACAATGATTGCTGTACTTCACAAATGCATGTGCACAGTGATGAACATCTAACCCCGCTGGATATTTTCCGACAGCTTAAACCCTCTAAAACATTTCTTCATTGCATTTTACACCATCATTCGTATGTCCAGATCTCAGAAAAGATTTAATATTATATCAAGTATCGTAGTAATTACCTAAATGGAAGAGTAAGGGAAACAAAGAACCAGTAATAGAGGCAAACTGACCTATCGAGACTGTCCCAGTAACTACAATATTATCAAATACAATGCCCTGCGACAAACGAACCTACACCAACCTAACGGCCTGGTCAATTCCTAAACAAATTTCAATATAATATATACAGCCAACTACTACCAAAAGTAAATCTTTAGCTAAGTTCATGCTAACCACAACATACAAGCTTTAATAAGTTTATTGCGATACTGGTAGCTTACAACATGCGGTTTACTTTAATAAGTAACTAAAACCCCGCCACTTTGACTACGTCAGAATATACTATAATACGATGCCCAAATCATCCAAATGCCTATCCAATCCTTTCTTTAATGTTGCAAGTGTCACACTCAACAAAAAACTCCTGCGGGAAACCATTCAAAAAATTTTAAACACTCATTAAGAATGAATCAAAGGTTGACAGCGTACCTTCCTACAGCTTCTTAATTTGGTCCCCTAGAAAAACTGCCGGGTAAATTCTTAAGACTTGTATCATTTCCCTATGACTGGAGGAATTTGAAGGAGGGGACATAAATGCTCTGCGGCGATCTGGCAATCGTTGAGCGAATAGAGGGGATGGCGATTCTGAGAGGTGCGTTGGAGTTGTATGCGGAGGAGTTGAGGAAGCAGGGATGAAGAATAACATACAGAAGGACAAAGATATTAACGTAACCTTAGGAAATGAGGAGGGGGTGAGAATGATGGTGAGAGAGGAGGAGGTGAGGCTAAGGTTAAATACCTGCATGTATCTGCGGAGGGTGTTTTTTACAGAAGCAGGGAGAAGGGAGAAGAGATTACGCGAAGATGGAAAAGTATGGATTAGTTATGAAAGCGGTTTACCCATGATGAAAGATAGAAACTCCGGAATAGAGACCGTTAAAAAGTGATTATTACAGACATAGTGACTCTCACACTTCTCGTAACGGAGCAGGAACATGACAACAAAGAAAGAAGAGAGAGTAGAAAGAAAGAAGAGATAAAAAGGAATATTATGAGTTGAATTGAGAAAAGAGTAAGAGAGAACAGAATAAGAAATGAAGGTATTAGAACAAGAATCATAGTGTGAAGAAGATAGAACTGAAAGATGGCATGAGGGAGAATTGATGGTAGACGGGACATCTGAGAGAGGAATGGAGCAGAAGAGAAATGCCCAAAGAAGATGGAATGGACACCAGAGGGCAGAGACCAAGGGAAAGACACCGAAGAAGATGAATGGGCCGGAATCAGTGGACTGACTCAATCTTGGAAAAGATGTCCAGCTACCCACAAAATATGAGAGGCTGTAGACAGAGGAATAGGCAGGAAGAAGGGGACGTCAGGAGGAAATAGAGAATGCTTTGCCGCCGGTACTGACAGTGAGATTGAAGATCCCTTTCTGGGAGAGGAGAAAGAAAGGAACGATAATGATATATATCATATATTAGTATAATAAAATAGAAGTATGGCCATATACAGATCTATCAGGCCGTTTGGTGCAACAAATAAGGGCGTTTATTCACTTAGATAAGTTATAATACCAAGTAACAAAGTTCGGTCAGCAGTGAAGAGTTGAACAAGTGCTCAATCCCTGCCCATATGTATGAGGGTTAATTGTTCAAGTAAGCAGTACAATGTCTTAGATCACCCTCTGATGTAATTCATAACGGGATATGAGATAGAGCCTCTATATCAACCCGTCTGTACTACATACTAACTGGGTATATGACCTAATGATCCTCACTTATATTAATATTGTTGACTCAATAGCTCTCCGGAATATAGATAAACAATGGATAAAGTAAGTGCCCACATTATTAGCCTATACACAAGCTCTGCATGTAGAGAAAGCTGATATATAGTGTAATATTAGTAAAGAATATATTATTTCATAAGTTAGCAGAATACTGTACTATCGGCAAAGGGAATCATAGCCCTTAATAGTAGATAAGAGTTGTATTACTATAAGTTAACCTAAAAATCAATAAAATTGGTCATTAACTCCATCGGAAATAAGGTGCACATAAAAAGCTCGGCGTATAGATGGGATAAATAGTCGTACATCAAGGTAAACCGCTAGATAGGTGTAAAAGAGACCTCAGGTGAGAGAAAGCAGGAGAGAACATTTTCGCAAAGAAAGCAATTTGCGAGAAGGATGTCGACGTACCAAATTCTTGTACCATATAATAATATATAATGGTGTTACCATTCATGTAGTTTGGAAAGAGTATGATGGATCATACATAGAGTAAAACACATACACTCTTATCAATAAATACATTGTATTTCTTAATATATAGAGTTGTATAGCTTATATATATTAAGACCATTTTCCATATATAACCTATAGTTAATTACATTATACCAACCTATTTCATTTAATATAATGTATACTACTACTAATTTTTTCTTTAATTTAATAACATCTCAAATTTTTGATATTTAATATACTACATAATTATTTGAATCTTATTATTTATGAATGTTTAAAAATCTTATTTTTTATTTTTTATATGTGTCTCAATTTTCAGCTTTATTTATACAATTTAATCGTGAATATAGACAACTAATAAATTCCCTTAACGGCCCAGATTCATGCTCTTTTAATATATATACGGTAAATAAAATATATGAATAAAAAGGGTAAAAATGATTATATTATATATAAATTATAAAGTTTTGATGTTGCCTCAAAAAATTCTTATAGAGTACGAATTTTAAAACCCACTGAGATTACATTCTCACTCAATAAAATTCTTAAAATAGTAACGAAATTTAAAGTGACCTATCAAAGATACTAAATTACCTGTCTAAAATTATTATAAGACACAAATTTTATGCCTTAACTACATTTACAATAAATTTATTTTAAATTTAATTGATGAATTTACCCAATAATTCTAAGGCACAAATTATGCTAATTAACTGAAGTATACCTAAGCTTAACTCCGTCATTATATACTATAGATTATTTAAAAAGGAAAAGCTACGACATATTATAGCTAAATTTTACTTGTATTTATTTATATAATACGAATTTCATATATATAAATTTCACTTCTTTCATATAATTATTTTATAAATCAGAAATAAAAGTAATTGACGAAATTAAAAACATTAAAATTGGGGGGACAATTTTAAAGATTTTCTTTATAAATATAAAAATATATTTTCTATTTGACGACCTTTCTCTACTTTAGAGAGTTATTAGGCATAATATATCACTAATATTAACGTACTACGCGAAGAATATAGAATTTCATTGTATGTAACTTTATTTTAACATGAAATGTCACTAGATAATAATTTAAATTAGAATCTAACATGAATTAATATATATATATATAAAATCAATAATTTACCTATATAATTATCTAAGTGGAGTAGCTAAATCCTTCAAGTACCTTAATATACTGAAACGTCACATAGAGAAATTTGTGATAATTTTAGAGACAATCATAAGTTAGCTCTTATAATATTACAGTATAGATAAGCCATCAAAAGCGGAATTGCCCAGTTAAATATGTTTAAAATATATGTCCATATCAGTGTCAATTTTTATAGATATATAATTTGTTAGTTGATGTAGGTATACAATATTAAACGATATAAAAAAATGGCCAAATAGTATATACAAATTTACTAGTATAAAAAATGCCAAATAGTATATTAAAGTACTTACATAAAGTACCGAGAAATTAATATTAAGAGTCTGGTATTTATATTTACATAGAAAGTGCGCTTAATATATAGAAAAATTAGAATTTAGATATATAAAGTGCCAAGCTTATTTAATGAGAATATATTTGTGCACAGAAGAACAGGCATTTCAATTCAGTATGTAGGTAACCACGTTAAAACGGTATGTATAACATTTGTTAGTATGTACATACATTTAGGTTTTAGCTGAAGCTCAAGATTCAATGGCCTATAAGGTTGTTATTAAGAAGGCGGTGATGTGGAACCACACTTCAAAGGGAAAATGGACAGTCATCTTTGAAGCTTTTGCAAAGCTAACCTCAGTACTAATATCGCTAATAACCCATGATCAGGACTACCAAGCGTAGATATTCTGGACGTAGTGACAGTGATTAAAAGAGGTCAATCCAATAACTTGCTGGAGGTTAACGGGATGGTACCCGTAAAGGACGTCCGTTCGATCAACTTTAGTAATCTGGGATGATGCCAAGGTTGATATCTAAATCATAGTATATGTATGATATATATATATATATAAATATATATATATTATATATGATCACTCTCGAATTGAGGCAGTACTTACATAGTTCGCAAGGTAAAGGCAATCTGACTATGAAAGAAGATTGATTAGTATAGAATTGAGCTGAAAAGGCACAGACCGATTTGTAAATTTTATGGTTAGGAAGCATTAGAAAATTTATGTTTGAAGAACATGATATTAATTCACCACAGCATAGGTAGGTTTCAGGAATCCAGATTTTGTATATATTTTTTATCTTATGTATTTTATAAATTACAATTTGTAACATTATTGTACTTTTTTTTGAAAAGCAATTTTAAACTCATTAATAAGTTTTGCATTTTTATTTATGCCAATAAAAGAAAGGTATCTGGACCACCTCGAACAATATCACAAGATATTTTTATAGGTGATCAGTAATGTTATAAAGTCTCAGGTAAGACCGACACGGACATTCATGTGTGATGTTTTGTAGGTGACTTGTAGGATTATAAAGTCTCCAGACCTCCGGATTTATTCGTAAATTCGTGAGGACAGTACCGATGAAGAACTCAGACACTTTTGAAGGAGATTCTGAGGATGAAAAGGCATTAAGAAAACATGCTGTAGGGCCACCTTTACAAGATTGTAAATTTTAGGTGAAGGGGATCCGAAGATTGATTCCAATTTGCAAGTTAAATACCTGATTAGGTTCGAGGAAGGACAAATGTTGTCCCACCTTAGCTCACTTACCTGTAAGACAGAGAGGTAAAAGATTTACCATCTGTGAAAATGGTATGTCAGGAGAATAGGGTTGAACGCTGTCAACAGCGGTGGAAATACGTAAGGCATCGTCGACCCAAAGTTTTGGAGAGATGCGAGGCGTACATACTAGGTAACGCCGTGGACCGACATATGCGTCAACAACCGAATCCTAGTAGGGCTGAGACATGAGGGCATGTACTTGCAACCCTTCTGTAAATATACAAAGAGAAATTAATTCCGTCCGAGACGTGCATAGTCATTTCAAATCGGAATGAGTGCAGCTTACACTGGTAACAGGCGTCACAGTCTAAGGAACTGGTAGAGTCCTGACCATCTCCGATTGATTCATGATATGCTTGATTTCCTATAAGGAGATAAAGGGAATGGCTCCATTTGATGTATGCATTCACAAGTGTGAACCTAGAATGATGAGGTAGCGTAGAAGAACGGTACCGGAAAGCTGTAAGGCATCATCTGCTTTACACATTACTGATGTTTGTAGAAACCTCTTGGAAAAGCAAAGAGGTAGACGTGATAGAAGTACGAGATAGAAGGAAATTCGGAAATACGCTGCATCAAATTGATGACAGTCTCTGTAAAGGAACTTCATCGCACAACTCTAATGTACTTAGGGTAAACGTTAATGACACTCTAACGTATTTAAGTGTCCACCATCTTTAAAAGTCGCAAGTATCATCGCGCATATGAGCAGAAGATACAGAGTTAATAGCAGAAGAGGAAAACTGGAATTGCCCTTGAGAGCTGCCGGAAAAGCATAAGCAAATTATCTTTCTAAGGGAACAGAGATTAACAATGCTCGCCTTCCAGCTTTTCTAATTCTAATAGGACACGAAGTTCTTCAGACTCATCTGATTGATATATAGAAGGAAGCTAAATATTTGTGGAAAAAGAGAAAGGTAGAGGTAAAGACTGTTGACAAACATCCATTGTCACTCTTATCGAAGTAGTAACTTCAACTCTAAAACTCTCTATATAATACAAGCATGAAGCTGACTACGCAATTCAATCAAAAGTTTCATTTGAAATTTCTCACTAGTTTTTGTGCGACAAAGAAAGAAACTAAGTTCATTCTGTTTCACCATGGGTTACCCTATTCAAATTTGGTAAAGAGGTTAAAATCTCGAGAGGTGTAACTCTAGTTTTGGTCTTTCAAGGCGACACAAGATAAGGTGCACGGTATTTATTTGTGATCGGAAGAATACAGATGAATGCAGGTAATAATATAAAGATATAATATTGAACGCATGATGCATATAGAAAGGCATAAAGTAACATTTAGAAAATGCCATTTAAATTCATATAAAATATCACCAAAACCCTGCAGAACTACAACAATAAAGAACGATATCAGCAGATCATACATAAGATACTTTTCATAAATAAAGAAGCCTTCAAAGCAGAATGAAATTAAATAGAGAAATCAGTCCATGGAAAAGGTTATTGAAAATAATTTCTCTTTATGTAGTCTGTTATTTCTTCTCCTGGCTTAACGAGGAAAAGGAAGGCAAGATAGAGAGATTATCACTAAATAACACTCACATTTGGACACGGTGAAGTATAAATAAAGAAGCTTAAGAGAAATGAAACTGTTAAGAGAAAGACAGGAACAAAAAAAATGATAATTTTATAGTTAAAAGCTCACTGCCAAAAGGATGAAAGAATGAGCACATCGGTCAACTGTCTGGTTCCAATTATGAAGAAAGCCTCGTATTATATAGTAATAATGTATATGAGTTTTCCTTTCATATGATACACTCAGTATTACCATCGGCATCAACTACAAATTGATCGGGAAAAGAAAGGAATGATAGATTTAATACTTAAGGTAACCATAGAAGAAACCTTAACTATCTCACTGATAATTGGTGAAACATAGAAGAACCATTTTGATAGTAAGTTCAACAAGAAATACCGATATAAGTAAACTCAGTAAAGATCTTAAAGAAAAGATTGGTGGTGTAGAAGCCTAAAGCACCATGTCATCGGATAAATAGGATCATCCGAACTTCTCAATCTGAAATTTGACATTGTTGAAGGATACGAGAAAGTGCACGTTCAACTATCCAGATGCATTGCTCCAAATGGAAGAAAAAACCAAATAATAACAAAAGAAATTTATAGTAATAAAGATACGAGAAAGTGCACGTTCAACTATCCAGACGCATTGCTCCAAATGGAAGAAAAAACCAAATAATAACAAAAGAAGTTTATAGCAATAAAGCTTGATTCCGCAAATATCTTCTTACTGATATATATTACTAATATATCAGTAGAAGATGTTTGCGAAATCGAGTTATTTATTCATTCAACCTTTTGTAGTAAAATTTACATACATTCTATAATTTTTATAGGTTGTCAAAACATAATGACCCAACGTATGAAAGATAATAATCTTAAGGATATAAGTGGTAATATTACAAATATTCAGCATAACATGTGAAATCACATAATAGGTGAACAAGTAGGGAGCCACTAGTGATTCAGTACACGGCTACCAACTATGAATTATAAGTTCATATCAGTTATAAATTTTTTACATTTATGGGATATATATATATAAGTTGCTACATATTTTTAAATATATAACATATTATTTCGGATATAATTAGCTCCATCCGTAATACTATAAAATAATAGATATATATATATATATATATATATATATAGTTATATATTAGATATTAAATATTTAATCATTAATTAAATATATATAATATACATATTATATATATTATTATATATATTATAAATATAATATATATATTAATATATATATATATTAATATATTACATTCTATGTGAGAATATAATATACTTATCCCACGTATATAATATTATTAAATAGTATATGACTTAATATAAAATTAATATATATAATATAATAAATATTTAATATATATAATATATATAATATATATTAATATAATTCTATATATAATATTAATATAATTAATATATTAATTTTTCCATTAAAATTAAACTTGTGATAATAATGATATTTTATTTTGCTTAGGATATAATTGTCTTTTAATTTTTATTATTCTACATAGGAGTGGATTTTATTCTTTTTATACTTAAAAATATTTAACAAGTTTTCTAGTATAATACAAGAAAATAAATATGTCTCAATAATATAATGGTATAAAACCATAAAATTCTATAATATATTAATGGGAGCCCCAAACTATACATAAATTATATCGGGTAATATCCTCAAATGAGTATTCCCAGAAACATAACCATACGGAGCATAAGAATAAATAATATCGTTACTACAATCACCATAAAATCAGTGAGTGAGCGTCATGCTTCCACCGGAGCCAAATTTTCGTGTAGGAAACGAGATGAAGATGATGTAATCAAAACCAGGAGGGATAATTAGTAAAAGTCAAATTTAATTGCCCCAGTTTTGGTATAATAGAGTAATTCGGGTTTTTTGTTATTGTTAAAAGTTTAATTCTTTTGGCTAGTCGTTATAAGTACAAGATATATTAAAAATGTGAGACGGCACTAACAACAATGTATACTTCGATAAAGGATAAACTCACTAACTGTTCGTGCTAGTCGGCGAAGTCAAAATCGCAGTTAGCAGAAACCTTATAGATCCAAAAATTTAATTGAAAATGATGAAAGCACACTCCCATGTCTCCACTCCAATGCTCGTTTGGTTTGCTGATGCCGTAATATTAGTCGTTTCTATGGAGCTTTCTGGAAGAATGTTAACTTTGGAGATTCGGTGTGTGTGCTTTTAGAGACAAAACGTTCTAATTGTTGCTCCACGGGGACTGCACGACGTAACAAACGTTAATTGTTGAGTTACGAGATGAAAAGTAGGAGGAGAGAGAGAGGAGAGAGACTGAAGAGAGAGAGAGAGTGAGAGAGAGAGAGTAGGAGAGAGGAGGGAAGAGAGAGAGAGAGAATAGAGGGATAAACTCCCTCTCTTCGCTCAACCATGACGCGACAAATCAGACGGGACGCACAGGTGACGCGAAAGACCGAAAGGAACAGAAGCAGAAAGCGCCAGGAGCCGGAATACCCTGACTACCAGGTATACGCCCAGTTCCTCGTCGTCCGATTATCGTAGAGGGTCAGGAACCAAGATACTGACTGCGTTGAAATCATGGCGTGTGTGCGATAGGGGTCTTACATCGACGCCCAAGGGCCAGCTGCGACGAGATGCCTGTTGACATTCTCCGGGCAAGCCAATGTGATAGGGCCCCGCCCTTTTTGACGTTTACATGTAGATGATACCAGGATTCGTGGAAAGGCTGCGTGTGTGTCTGCATGAGAAAGATGTAGAGAATTATTAAGGGAAAAAGATTTCGATTCCATCCTGTAAATAAGGACTGTATGAGCAGATTGCATGATATTTCAATGGAACCCCACACAAAACTAAACCAAAAAGAGGAAGAGTTACGCTTTCGTTGAGATTTCTCGGTGTTAGTGGCTACTTTGATTGGAGAGCAACTTCAGGTAAGACAGTCTATGGAGTATTTAGCCCGCTGCCTTTTGTCTCGACATTTGACGTTAAAGAGACTGTCTTCTTGAATTTTTTGACAATCGAAGGTTTTGCAGTCTTGGGCTTATCCTGGGGCCTTATCCTGCTTGCTTGTGTATAGTTGGCGTTTTCTTGTAAGTGTCGAAGTATGCTGGTTTTCTTAGGAGCTATAATTCGAATATCTGGTCTTCTTAGGAGCAAGCAAGTGAGAAGTGAGTCTTGAGATGAGAATAGAAGAGAAGAGAAAAGACTACTCAACAAGGCAGAGTGAAGCCTTTTATACAATTTTCTTTCGTACTTATGTCAAAATTTTGCTTACGCAAATCTTGGCATAATTACGAACATAAATATAAATTTTTAAATTTTACAAATAGTTGTAATTGAGGGTGCTATATGTATTATTAATATTTAATTTCTAGTGTATCTTAAAAAGTCATCAATTCGACTCTTAAAAATTTTATTTTCTAATTGGATACATTATCAAAGAATTCAAATGTCAATTATCAGTCATACGATATTCGTTTGTTTTACGATAATTATAGAGGAGAGTGACTTATTAAAGCAAAAGGAACTTAAATAAAAAATTTTGATCCGGTGAAAAATCTGCCGGAATAATGGCTTTTATTCTGCTGTCGTTCTGTGAAGTGAAGAAGTTTTTACTTTTCGTTCTTCGAGTGTTACCTTGTCTAAATTGTTACCGTTCTTGGATAATTTGACATTTAAATTACACTAAATCACATTATGGCCTGTTCTTTCAAGTGTTAAAAAATAAATTGTTACTTAAACAGAGAAAAGTAAATACAGTGAGGACAAACCTACCGATGAAACAACCGTTAGTAAGAGTAGGAAACTGGTTAATTATTGAAGAATACATAGGTGCAAAATACAGGTATCTTGGCGGAAGAGGTAAAGCACTTAACGGTAGTGAGAGATCTATATAAGAGTGCCCCTATATGTGAAAAGTCTGGATAGTAAAAAAATAACAATTATATATACCTTATATATAAAGCTATCGTTAGAAAATAATCCTTCCAGCATATCCAACGCAAAATAATGATAGCTTTATAGTTCTTCTTGAAAATGTTAACCTAGAAGATAGTTATTTGAGTTGCCAATTATTAATTTATATAGTAGTATACTTTTTATTTAACTATTATTTTACTCCGTATATTAAATATATTTATAATCAATACACATTAAGGTACTGATATTTCCATATGCAAAATAAGTCTACACGTACTTTTAAGTACATTAAAAAGTTAACGACGATGCATGCAATTTTTCTACATAGTGTACGCGTCTATATTTATATACTCTGAGTACTGCGTAACATCATGTGTACGTATTTACCATGTTTAGGCGGTATTTTCATGTTGACGTCCCACTTTCTAAATACGGTAACTGTATAGTTAATACTATGAATTAGGAAAGAAAATCATCGTATACAGGTTTGTGTTAGATAAACTAAAATAGATATATATATTAATATTAGTCTTAAATTAAGATATAATAGATGCTATAAGTTGATTGCTATATCAATAACTATTAAACTTCATATAAATATATAATATATATATATAATATATATATATATATATATAATATATGATAAATATATATTATATTATATATATATATATTAATTAATATATATATTATATAATTTATATATTATATATTATTATTAATTATATTATTATTATTATATATATATATATTATATTATTAAATATATAATATATATATTATATCATAATATATATATATATATATATATAAGTCAGTTTGTTAATTCAAACAAATCCCATAAGCGTTAATTATCTAATTATATTTAGATATTAGTATATATAAAATATGATACTAATATCAGCAGTCTTTATTTTATTTAGTATCATATCTAAAAATTTCTTACTACACTGTAGTAATATAATATTACTAGGTTTTTTCTATTGTCATAACACTTATGATAACTTAAATGTTGGTAATTTCATTTCCTATTGTAAACTAACTATCTACAATCAATATCTTTGGATGATTAGTTATATAGTTAATTTATTTTTTCTGAGATTCTTACATATTATTTCAGTTTTTCTTATTTGTTCTTCCAATCTAAATACAATATGCTTTCAAAGTTAATATCATATTAAATTAATAATACTTCCAAGATGAATATGCTATCTTGTGAGTCTCGGAACGTCTGGAGGCTCGGGAGCCGGCTAGTCACTCGTTTTTTATTTTTTACTTGGCGACCCCGACTCTGCTGCGCTTACAGGCCTCCTAAATTTCGATTTCGAGTGCTTCAGGCTCAGATCCCCCTCTCAAAGACATAATAATAACTCTCACGTCTCCCCATTGCTCCACCCTCTATTCAAAATCGGCATCACATCTCACACCGATGTCTCTCGCTCTGCTCCCCCGTGCATACTAAAGAAGACTCGACAACCCTGATTCACATTAATGAAGTTCGCAGCAGTTGTATTGTGCTCAGCTATCTAGCAGATAAATTGTCCACATAAGTTTTTCTTTTCAAACTCAAGCGTTGGCTTATTACCTGAAGGATAAACAGCTATTTTTAATTACATCTTTAGAGATATCTTAGACCATTATAGTTGCTTTATTTGATGATAGTTTTGGGTGTTTCCCCATCAATATTAAGTTTTATTAATTAATACTTTCTCTGCTTCTAGTATATGACTTCTCGTAAGAGAAGTATATATTGATCATACTTAAGAGCATCCTACAAATTTTGTATCTGACTCAAAATATTTTATTGCTCTTCGAGGCTGTATTATTCTAACTATTTTAGTTTGCGCGTATCAAACCATAATAATAATATTATCACACTCACTTTTGTTTCCACCATATCTTCGTTATGATATATTTAGCTGTACTAGTGACTTGACTCGGACTCAGTTTATATTGTTGTAAGATTATAGGTCGAAGGAATTTAAGTCCAAATGCTATTAAAGAATCTAAGACTATTTTCTGTGTGTGTCAAGGCCAGTGAACAGACTGATCAATTTTTGATGACCTTTCAAAGTAAAATGATGATTTTGTCGATAAATTATCAATCTTATTGCAGAAAACACAAAGACTTATGGAGAAGTAAAAGAGAACAGATAACATATTTTTACTAAATGAGCAAGCTCAAAGGATAAAAACTTCACCTTACCATCTGATTCAGGTACAGTAGAATAAATTGTTCTCTTTAAATTACGGATTTATATATTAGAACGTAAAAGTTTGTACATTAGAAGGTTATGAATATATATATTCAAATACTATCTTATATTAGGCAGTCATTAACCAATTTATACGCATAATATATACGTAAGCTAAAATCAAAAACTCAATATATTAAACGTGTGAAAATACGTCTCTATTATATGTATTCTCAATACTACTTCACTATGATACATTTGTTAATTTGTTTTATAATATTTTGTTACGAGATAAAGAAATTACATTATCTGTAATGATTTATCTGAAGCTTTTGATATAAACTCAACTGCTTATAAAGTTCAGAGTTAATTATTTTAGTCTTAAGGACCTTGTCATTTGCCTATAGACATTTCTGGAATAATTATGACAAGCTCCCGGGTGACAAAAAGCTATTAATTAATATTATGTTATTGTTCTTTATACCCTCGTTTTTTATTTAAGTAAAGTTCTGACAGGCAAAAAAATTTTAATTGCGAAACAATATTAGCTATTAGTGGTTAAATTTAAAAAAAGTAGTTTTTCATTAATACTAATTCATTAATCATAGATTAAATACAAACGTCAATAAGCAATAATATTAGCAACTTCAAATAGGCCTCACTCATATAAATGTGACAAATAATTTAATCCTAAGTAGTATATAGTATAACTAAACTAATATCCCATATTATAAATATAATTTCTATATAACTAACCACAATCATAAATTATAAATGCCACTTATATATTTTTCATATATCTTTTTCTTTCGGCAAACTCTAACGAACCAGTTGATTTATTCATAGTGAGTCAATTTGTCAATATTAAAAATTTGGTGTTCTTAATAGCATATCACTTTTGCCAGTATATGCCATTGAGACCGATTTTGCGTCATTGTCAATTTACTTTCTGAGAATAATTTTTTTAATTCTTTTTAGTTTTAGATAAAGCTGATCTTATTATTAACTGAAGCCACAGTTGACTGTGACAATGTTAAGGATTAGTGAATTTCTTTATGCTATTTATGCTGTAATGGTATTGATAAATGCGAATTTCAGAGTTAGATAGCATGAATAAACTTAAGAACTTTACAAAAGGGGTTTCCTTGATTTGTTAATTAAGACAGAACAATGCTATTATTTATCTAATATCGTAGTCTCTAGTTTCCAGTTAGGCAGTTAAGATCGCTTGTAAGTTTCCTATCTAGTTAAAACTATTCTACAATATCATTTGCAATGAGCCTCAGTATAGCTCATTTCTTAGGCATGTCTTTATAGACCAATATTATTAATTTACAAAAAGCTGAAATAAGTTATTGTAGAGTATTTAGCAAATATTAATATGGTTTCTCTACAAGTGCATTTAAGTTGCTATTGTTCATTATAGTATATATCATCTATAGTATATTGTGAAAAAAATTATTTATATAATTTTGTTGATATATATATGAGGTACCTATTGAACGGTGTTATCATCCGTGAGCCCTCATATTACATAAAAACGTTGCTTGTTGTTGCTTCTGTAACACGAATGAGCGTGGTATATATATATATATGATTATGATGTAGTTGTAGTTTTCAGAAAGTATGACTTTCCACGTGTCAAATCTTCTGAAGCAATGCTCTATTATAGTTAGCTTCTAAATGAATGCTATCTAAAACTATTCATCTAGTATCTCAAGGTTTTTAAATAGAAAGGTAGTATTGCAGATATTACTAGCAATTCAATAGCTTGTGACATATTAAAAAAATTGTGATCTCTAAGTATTTGCAAAGTTTTGCTTGATGGGTTAATATAGTAACTTCAAAATTTTACTTTAACCAGATATCACACAGTAAGTATAAATTTGAAATGAATCATGCTTTCATAATGCATTTATAATTAACGTTAAGTCATCGTATCTCTCGATCAATATCGAATTCATGGTAAATCTTCATTATTATTATGCGTACAAAGCATCGTGGATTTTGTAGTAATCCCATAAATCATTGAACCCGCAGAGCTTTTTATAATTGTGTAGTCACATCTCGACTTTCCCGATCGCGTTATCACTCAATTATATATTATGGTTTTATTATATATTTTATATTACTATATTATATACTTATATATATATATTATATATATTTATATATATAATTATTAATACACTATTATTATATTTATATTTAATAAATAATCTAATATGGGTGTATGTTATATTAAAGAGAATATATTTCATGATATAATATTTTAAAAAAAAGTAGTGAGAGAAAGATATAAAATTATTAATAACTATTATATATATATATATTGAATAATATATTGTATAAAGATAGATTGGGCTGCCTTACTAATAACGAGGATTTTTTACCATATCATTTACAACTAAAATCTTTTTGCTGATGCTGCGCATGTGAATAAATTATAAAATGCTAACTGAGAGTTTTAATATTTCTGATTTTAGTTATTACTCTCCTCTGAATTTTATTACTCCTCTTCATTTGGAACCATTTTTACATAACTACATTGACCGCGCCAATGTTTCTAATCTTTAATAGCCTTTTATTTCTTAACTAGCCTCTTCAGTGTAGAAATATAACTCCGTAACTAATATAGCTGCTATTAGTATCTCTCAATGTAGTAGAAACCAAATAAAATGTTCCGTTGATATTTAACTTGAATTGCAGATCTATCTGCATTATCCTGTTAATGGAGTAACATAATTATATACTCATAGTTACCACTCAAATAATGCAGGGCTCTGTAGCAGGTTACACTTTTTTTCACTTTTTTTACACTTTTGTTAGCTCATTAGTCATTCTTATTTTTTCATCATTTTATTAATAGCAATTTTACCACTTCTTCAACTTTATATTATTAGGGCAAAGTATAAGATTTAATGAGAGATATATAATACTATTTTTCTTCTGTTTTAACCTGTGATCATGATACATTATAAAAATGATGAGTTTAATCTACCAAAACAGTATTATGAACACTCATATAAGAATACTGGTAAAAACTAGATAGGTTAATATAATATTAGTTTTAAATTTTTTATATTCAGTAGTATTTGTATTTAAATAATATTTAATATAATATGAATAAAGTTTTTTTTGTAATTTTGATAATCAAATATTTGTAAGATTAGGGATAGATGTAATGTTTCATTAATTAGTACCTGATAGATAATAAGTAACTATGAGATATCAGAAATAATTTTGATTGAGAGGTGTAAAAAAATATATAATTAAATATAGAAAGTCATGTTATAGTTTTTAACCCTTTGTTATTATTGACTCTCGATATGCATCTCACTTATATTTAGGCCTTACACGTCGCGCGACGTGGTAAGCATACTGTTATCAAATAAAAGAAAGGATAAGTAGGAGTCTATGAGACTGCAATTTATCTTCTGTTGATTTTCTGAGTATTTTTCTGTATCAATAAGGCCTGTTAGGAAAATTTACAGCAGTAAAATATAGGAGGACAAAGGTTTATTAGTCATGGCTCAGAGAAAACACTCTCCCAAATGCATCACCTTGAGTTTAAAAATGAGATTTGATGCTGCTTTTTTTAACTGAACATTTCAAATCCCTTTTTATAGCAATTTAAATAATTGGTTCTGTATGAGTGAAATATTGATTATTTATTGCAAAACAAATGCATAAAATTAAATCTAACATATATATATTATATATATATATATAATTTATATAATATATATAGGTTATTAAGAAACTGTAGATAATAAGTTTATATGTGAGTGAAATAGGATCACAAAGTTTTATTACTGTCTGCCAGCACTCAAAATAAACTATTTTTTGTCATGCATAAGCACCAATAAATAATTTAGGTGTGGTTGATATTTATGTATAATCATAGGTTATAATGACATGTGTGTAAATAAATATATATACAATCTTGACTCTTATTAATGTACTAAGCTTACTATACTGATGTTAGATAAAATTTAAATGTCCTATCCCCCTAATGAGATGAATTTTCCCCAAAGGAAAGCCTGTTTCCACAAACGTAATGCGTTTGAGGATATTCGCCTTAGCATGTATGATCATTGCCAATAGACGAATAACAATAGAATGTACTCTTAGCAGAGGCGGAATATA
>JABUQX010095897.1:20000-25000 GCA_015478945.1 Trachelipus rathkii | reverse complement strand
AGTATGTATGACGATAGTGAAGCGTGTGTAAAAGAATATAATGGTGTCATGTTGATTTGGTTTAGGATTAATTAGCGGAGTGGAGACAGGGTGTGTTATGTCTCCTTGGGTTATTAATGTGTATATGAATGGGGTTATGAAAGAATTCGAGGTTGGGATGGCAGGAAATGGTGTTAGAATGATGGAGTAATGGAGAGGAGTGGAGGGTGCCCTAGCTATTGTAATGCGGATGAATTTGGTTCTGTGTGGCGGAATCAGAGGAAAGCCTGAGTAGATTGCTTGAGGGATTTGGCGGGTATGTAAAAGGAGGGGTCTGAAAGTAAACGTAAGATAAGAGTAGGTTTATGGTTGTGAGTGGGGACAGTCCTCAGTGTGAAGTTATGGTTAGATGATGAGCGCTGGAAGCCAAGTGTCGGAGTTTAAAATTTTAGGGTATTTGTGTTGATAGAAGGACACGGATGATGCAGAGTGTGTAGGAAAGTTGTGAATGGCAGGAAGGTGCCTGGTGCAATTAAATCGTTGGTGAATGTAAAAGGGCCTAAGTCTTGAGTGCGGCTAGAGTCTTACATGAGGGTATGTTGTTACCTGTGTTATTGTAGGGTAGTGAGACTATGTCTGGAATAAGAAGTATAGATCTAAAGTTCAATGTGTTCAGTTGGACAATCTTAGGGCCATGCCTAGGTGTGAAAAGAATTAATAAAGTGAGGAAGTGAACGTTTAGAGAGTCGTGTGGTGTGAAGAAAGGGGTAAATGAGACCAATAAATGAAAGTATGTTGAATGGTTGGTCATGTGGAAAGAGATGAATGAAAAGTCGGTTGGGTTAAGCGGAATGTATACGTGGAGAGTGTGTTGGGACGGACGGCCTGGGAGACCGAAGAGAAAGTGGATTGAGTCGGTGAACGAATTCTGAAGGAGAGAAATGTGAGTTTGGCAAGAGCGAGAATAAAAGTGTGATAGGAGAGAATGGCGGGTTTTGTATGGGGGCATGGTTGTGGTCCAGGGCAAGGGGATGAACCCTTACATTGACGACTTACCATAGTGAGGGTCCGTCGCGGTCCCATGTGCTCTAGGGTGGATTTTCTGTCCTGTGACGAGCTTCTCACTAATAATGTTACAGAGGGGCGGTAAGGCTTGGGCTTTCTTTCAGCGTTTGTCATGTTCTCACTACTGCCTTTTTCTTTCCGATGCTTGTCAGCAGCCAATCTTGGGGCAAGAGGAAGGTTGGGAAGAAAGAAGAAAGAAAGATATAATTAAGTAAAGGTTATGTTTTTAATATTTTAGAGGTGTGAAGCTGCTTAATATTAAAGTTTCAATTTGATTTTAAGCATTTCAGCTTCATTTTTATGAATGTGTTCGATTCATACAATCGATATGTATATGAAGGTGAAGCTGATAATCAACATGATCCTATATATATAATATATATATATATATATATATATATATATATATATATATTATATATATATAATATATATATTATATATATATTTATATATAATATATATAATATATATATATTATATATACAGTTATATATATATATAAAGGAGAGTATTATATATATATATATATATATAATATAATTAATATATATATATATATATATATATATAAGAGGAGGAGGGTATATATATATAATATATATATATTGATAATATAATATATATATATAATATATATATATATAAATATTATATATATATATTAATATATTATTATATTATAAAAGCGTTAGCGGGGTTACAGTTATGACGGTATTCCAATTATAACTTTTAAAGCTGAGCTTGCGAGCTAGCATACATTCTTCCTTCCAAAGGACTAAATATGGGCTTGATCATTGATCGATTTGTAGAGCCACATGCTAGTATTTTTGATGAATTAATGCCAGCGAGTAGCGTAGATATGCCAGGTCATCCCTTCTCATCATATATGGTAAATGTTAAACAACAAAGTGTTCATTTAACATGTGTTTCGATACGGATAAGCCTTACTTTTAAACGCAATTCCATTAACGTTAAAATCTGATTTGAGGAGCGCCACGACAAATCATTCTATTTCTATTTCCGGATCGTCCCAACCAATTCTTGAACACACTTGACCTATGTTTCAACACACTGTCCTTCTCTTTATAAATATTGGATAAATCTGACGACAACCTATTTATCTCTCTTTTAATTTTAAATACTTCTCTCCAAAGAGCTCTGATCCTGCCCTGGTGGCGTTCTTTGGCAAACTTTTGATCGGGCGGGCCGATTGGGGGGCTTTGCTCGTCGAAGAGTATCAGTGCAAACGAATTTCTAGCTAAATGAAAATTCGAGAGTGATAGGAGAACGAGAATTTTTCCACCCCTGATACGCATTTGTTCTGGCCTGAATGGAAAGAGAACAATTACGATCAAACCATGGATTATGAGGAGAGAAAGATTTATTCAAAGAAGGAACGAACCTGCTCATCCCATCAACGATAACAGCTCCCACCTTGTCGGCAGAAGCTGAAGCGTCACCAGAGGAAATGCAGTCATTCCAAATATAGTTATCGTAGAAGCAGCGCAAAGCCCCCCAATCGGCCCGATCAAAGTGCCAGAATAGAAACGCCACAGGGCAGGATAGATGTGGAGAGAAAGTATTAAAATTAAGAGATATAAGATAAGGTTGTCGTCAGATTTACCAATATTTATAAAGAGAAGGACTAGTGGTGAAACATAGGTCAAGTGTGTTCAAGAATTGGTTGGGACGATCCGGAAATAGAAATAGAATGATTTGTCGTGGCGCTCCTCAAATCAGATTTTAACGTTATGGAATTGGTTAAAGTAAGCATTATCGTATCGAAACACAGTTAAATGATACCTTTGTTGTTTACATTTTACCATATATGATGAGAAGGATGACCTGGAATATCTACCTACTCGCTGGCATTAATCATCAAAATACTAGCATGTGGCTTACAAATCATCAATGATCAAGCCCATATTTAGTCCTTTGGAAGGAAGAATGTATGCTAGCTCGCAAGCTCACAAGCTTTAAAAGTTATAATTGGAAATTATACCGTCATATACTGGTAACCCCGTAACGTTTATATAATATATATATATATATACTATATATATATATATATATATATATAGTATCATTTTTTTATATCTTCTTCCATCTTAATATATATATATATATATTATATTAATATATATATTATATATATATATATATATAGATATATATATATATATATACATAATATATATATATATATTATATATATGTATATATATATATATATATAATATATATATATATAATATATATATATATTATAATGATATATTATTATATATATATATTATATATATATAATATATATATATATATATAAATATATATATAGGATCATGTTGTTTATCCGCTTACACCTTCATATATACATATAGATTGTATGAATTTTCGAACACATTTCATAAAAATTGAAGTGAAAATGCTTAAATGAAACTTGACACTTTAATATTAAGCGCTTCCACACCTCTAAAAATATTAAAAACATAACCTTTACTTAATGTATATCTTTCTTTCTTTCTTTCTTCACCTTCCTCTTTGCCCCAAGATTGGGGTACAAGCATCGGAAAAAAAAAGCAGTAGGAGAACATGACAAACCGTCGAAAAGAAAGCCCAGCCTTACCGCCCCCTCTGTACCATTCATTAGTGAGAACTCGTCGCAGACAGAACATCCACCCTAGAGCTTCATGGGAGCGCGACGGACCCTCACTATGGTATAATCGTCCCAATGTAAGGTCATCCCCTGGGCCACGGTGGACCACAACCAATGCCCCATACAAAACCCGCCAATTCTCTCCTATCACGCACCTTTATTCTCGCCTCTGCCAAATCACATTTCTCTCCTTCAGACATTCGTTCACGACTCAATCCACTTTTCTTCGTCTCCCAGCCGGTCTGGTTCCACACACTCTTCCACTATACAATCCGCCTTAACCAACCGACTTTCAATCATCTTTCCACATGACCAAAACCATCTCAACATACTTCATTTATTGTCTCAATTTACCCCTTTCTTCACACCCACACACTCTCTAATACGTTCAATTCTCATTTTTATAAATTCTTTTCACACCTAGCATGCCCCTGAAGATGTCCATCTGAACACATTGAACTTAAGATCTATACTCTTTTTCCAGACCATAGTCCTCACTACCAAACAATAACACAGGTAACAACAACCCTCATGTAAGACCCTAGCGCACTCAAGACTTTAGTCCCTTTACATTCACCACGATTTAATTGCACCAGCCACCTTCCTTGCCATTCACAACTTTCCTTACTACACTCTGCATCATCCGTTCCCTTTCTACATCCAACACATACCTAAATATTTAAACTCCGACACTTGCTCCAGCTGCTCATCATCTATCATAACTTTAACTTCACACTGTCCTCACTCACAACCATAACCTTACTTCTTATCTACGTTTACTTCAGAACCCTCTTTTACAATACCCTGCCAAAATCTCTCACCATCCTCTCAAACTTCTCTTCAGATTCCGCCAACACAGAACCAAATCATCCGCATACAATAGGTAGGGCACCCTCCACTCCACTCATCTCCGTCATTCTAACACCATTTCCTGCCATCCCAACCTCGAATTCTTTCATAACCGCACCTTCCATATACACATTGAATAACAAGGAGACATAAGCACACCCTGTCTCACTTACCGCTATTAATCCTAAAGCCATCACATTGACACCATTTATCTTACACACGCTTCAACTATCGTCATACATACTTTGGATTCCTTCAGAAGCCTACCACCAACCCTTATATCACTAATACCTGCCATAAAGCTTCCCTATTAACTCAATCATACGCCTGTTGTAAATCATAAAACCTAAATATATTTATTCTTCTTCTCCCTCTTTTCTCAAGTCATTGGTTTCAATGTAAAAATTGATCCACACATCCTCTACCACTCTAAACGCAACCTTGTTCT
>JABUQX010095897.1:0-15000 GCA_015478945.1 Trachelipus rathkii | reverse complement strand
GATGTCTCTGGATGAGAGCTTCAGGTCAAAGTTCAGCCAGCAGAGAGCAAGACAAGGTTACACCAGGTGAAAAAATTCAGAAACATAATATTAGTTATTTTAATTGAACTCAATTTTTTTTAAATAGGTATATGAGCGACTTAGCGTCTTCACGTTTTAAAAATATTTTTATTAAAAATTTAAAATATATTGATTTATTAACTTAATTACTTTTTCATCATTAGGTGGTTCATTCATTCAATGATGCCACTGGATTTAGCTGATGATCCTTACACGAAGGAGATGTTTTACCTCATTAATCCCGAGTTTCATCCCACCTCAAGGAGGACTTTGAGCAGGGATATTGAAAAGCTGATGCAAAAGGGGAAGACTCGACTGATAAACAACCTCTTCCACCAGAAGTGGGTGGCCACTACAGCCGACAGTTGGACCGCCCACAATAGGTCCTTCTTGGGAATGACAGTCCACTGGATTGACAGGGTCAACCTCAAAAGGTGCCATGCAACTTTGGCGGTCAGGGAGGTGAAGGTAAGAAAATTAAAAAGTTAAATTTTGTCATTTTATACCTTAGTCTCATAACCATAAGAACATATGAGGTGTAAATATTATTTAATTTACAGACTAAAACAATAAAATTATTGTCTTTAGGAAAGGCAAACTCACCAGTTACTGGGGAAACTAATCACAGAGATTCATCATGAGTTTAGCATCCACGGTAAGGTGAAGGCCACCACTACGGACAATGGCACCAACTACGTGGCAGCCTTCAACGCCTTTGGTGAGTCCAACCAGGACCAGGAGAACCTTCCTATGGACCCTGATTATCCTGACTTGGAGATTGTGGATCTCCAGGAGCTCCTGAGGGCTGAGGGTGACAACCCAAGTCTGCCGCCTCAACACCGCTGCAGGTACTTAGAATTCGCGAAAACTAGTGCTAAATGCTACTAATATATATTAATAATATTATTAAGTAATAAGTATTAACAAATAAAGATTTGTCATTTAAGATTTAACTAATAATCTTTGAATTTCTTGAATTAAATATCTTATTGTTTCAGTGCTCACACACTCAATCTGTTGGCGACAACAGATGTGAGTGATATACAGGGCTGGAGCAAGGGGGGCTCACAGTGGAGGAGGACCATAGCTAAGATCCAGGCCCTGTGGAACCTTCAGAACAGGGCCCCAGTGGTGGCCAACCAGATCAAGATTGTCGCCAAAAGAAAACTGAAGACTCCTGTGGTGACAAGGTAGTAGTAGTTACTATTAAAAAAAGAAATTTAGCGTAAGAAATTGTTGCCGATTAATTATAGACAAGTTCATTTTATAAGTTTTTGATATTTTATATAAAGTTATATTTATTTCTGCAGATGGAACTCCCTATATGATAGTGTGATGGTCCTTCTGGAGGTTTTAAGGGTCGAAAACCAAATGGATGCCATAAACACCATCCTCATCAAGCAGCCCAAGGGAGGTTCCCCTCTCACAGAGGTAGACGTCGAGGTAAATATAAAGTATTTTTAAAGTAGCAATTGCTCTTTTAATATTTTTATTTATAATTTAATAAATTTATTAAATTATAAATCTCCTCACAAACCCAAACCCCCTCCATTAATCCCTGTTCTGTACCTGTACCATCGCTCTTGCTTGCCCAACACTCATATCGCTACTTCGTAAACAATCTCTAACTGAATATATCCACCTTTTTTTCCGGTCGTCCGACAGGCAAAACACTCTCACATGTGCTCTTATACACTTTCTTAACCAATATGGTGTTCTCCACCTTCTCCACATGTCCAAACCATCTTACAAAATCCTCATCAAATTTGGCAGTCTTTTCCCTTACCCGCAAGACACGCTTCCATGATAAACTCGTTCCTCATCTTATCCAATCTCCTAACTGCCAAGAACGCCCTCAGATTGTCCATCTGTACAACCCTCACTCTTGATCTATTCGCCCTATTCCATACAGATACCTCGCTCTCGTGCTCCCGTATTTTTATTAATAATCAATTATGCTTACGTAACTAAGCAATATATTAATTTTCACTCTTTCAGGTCATGAACGAGTACACATTGGTCATGCAGCCTGTGGCGCAGTGTCTTGATATGCTTCAGGGGGAGAAAAGGGCATACATGGGCACCCTCCTACCCCAACTTTGGTTGATGAAGACCAGCCTTGAGGAGAAGAGTGAAAATATTCATCTTGTGTATGCAAGGCCACTAGTACAGGCCCTCCTCAGTGGCTATGAAAAGAGGTTTGGCCACCTCTTTCAGAATAGGGATCTCCTTATGGCCACTGCCCTTCACCCCTCCTTCACCCTTAAGGCCCTAGAAAGCATTGCACCTGACATGGTGGAGGAGATCGGGGACAGGATTACCCGGAAGATAGGGGACTCCATCAAACCCACTGAGAAACAGCAGCAGCGTCAGCTTGGCCAGCCAACAGAAAAAGAACCCCACAATTCAGACGCACTCCTATTCAGTAAATTGTTTTCTAGAGTATTGGTACGCAGAGCAAGCCAGCAACAGGATGTGGAAATCGTCATACGAAAGTCCATGGAGGAGTGGGTGCCCTCTCAAGAAGATCCGAGCTGTTCCTGTTTCCCCAACCAGCATAGGGAGATATGGATAGATCTATTTATAAAATATAATACCCCCATTCCTAGTTCAGCAGCTGTGGAGAGGTGCTTCAGCGCGGGTGGGGACATCCTCAGGGCCAAGAGATCGTCCTTGAAGGAGGAAAGGTTTGAGGACCTTCTTTTCCTCAAAGGAAATATGGACCTCCTGCAGGAAGTGATTAGCCAGGAGGACATGGAGGAGGAAGAGGACCTATAGCTATGAAAGTATTTAACTATTTATGTAGTTAACATTTAATAAAAAAATTAAATAAATCTGTTTTACTATCTTATAAAAGGTTTAAAATGTAAAGGCATGCTTTCGTTATCGCGCAAAAGTTTACTTTGTAATTTAACGGTATCGCCGTAGGATAGCCGAATAGCCGCATAGTTAATGCCGCACTGAGGTTTTCAAAAATGCAGTCGGATAGCCGACGACGCACTAGTTAGGTGGCAAAGCCGAATTAGCCGATACGGACCCTCGAAAATTATAGCCGCGGCCAGCTCTGTAATAATATATATATATATATATATATTATATAATATATTATTAATATAATATATATAATATAATCAATATATATATATATATAATATATATATATATGTATCATCTCTAATAATTATATATATATATATATATATATATATATATATATATCATTAAAGCTATTATTTACAATATTTTTGTAAATTAAGTCAAATTTAGAAGTAGAAAATAGTCTTAAATTTCATTTTAATCGATGTTTTTCCCAATCCGAATATTTAATATTTGACTCCTGAAATTTAATCCTCGATTAAAAAAAAAATTATGTGTGTGTATATGTGTGTGTGTGTGTGTGACTTTGCATGTTTAGTTTACGTGGCTTATTTCATTCATGAAATACATGTTACGATGCAAAGTTATCTTAACTATTTCGTGTGTGTGTGTGTGTGTGTGTGTGTGTGTGTGTGTGTGTGTGTGTGTGTGTGTGAGGTGTGTGTGTGTGTTTGCGCGTGTGACTTTACATTTCAAGTTTACGTGGCTTATTTCATTTATGAAAACATGGTACGACGCAAAGTTACTAGTAACTGCAGAGTAATGGTGTTGAATTAATATAATTATTTCCCAATTTATTTGCATCTCTTGTAAAATACTCCCACCGTGGCTCTAGGGTTGCGCGGCTGAGTCGCGAGGCATAGAGCTAGGGTTCGATCCTTCTTTCACATCCTAGGTAGCATTTACCTAGAGAAGTTTCCCTTCTCGTGAAGGGTGAAGTTCTAGTTTTTAAAAAAATTAATATTACATTAGGTTGTGTTAAGTAAAAAAATGTGTTATGTATAGCTAGCAATTTTATTTGCGGCCCCCCCCCCAACTCCGGCTCCAGCTCCGGCTCCAGCTCCATCATTTTAAAAGTATTCTACTCCGGCACCGACTCTGAACCCTTTGTATTTATGGTAAAAAATATTTTTTTGAACCCCAGCCAAAATTTAACTTGGTCCGACTCTGGCTCCGGCTCCAGCTCCGGCTCCGGCTCCGCAGGTCTGCTCTAAATGTATGTATAAAAATTGTTCATACTTCCAGTATAATCTGAACACCTTTCCTACAACAATTTTTTCGACACTTCTCTCTAAGTTAATTAATTAGCCGCTGCCATAGCACAACAGGTAAAGAAACTGAGTTGCGAGGCATAAGGTCAGGGTTAGACCCTTTGTCCGGATCCTAGGTAGTAATTATCTAAAGTAATTCCCTTCCTAGAATAATATAATGCCCATAAGAAGCCAACTGTCAACTTTCAATCTGGTCAATGGTTTTAACCTGTTCTTACTCTTGGCAGTTTCTTTGGGGGAAGGGGGTTAGGGGAGCGGTTTTAAAGCTTTACACCGGCCGTACGATAGCGACTTTTGTGGCGTGAAACTCGTCCGGGGTTTCAGAAATAGTAAAACAATGATTTAAAATATAGGTCTCTCTCTCTCTCTCTCTCTCTCTCTCTCTCTCTCTCTATTATATATATATAATTATATATATATATAAATTATTATATATTATTAATATGTACCGAGAAATATATATATATATATATATATCATAAAATATATATAGATATATATATATAAATATACATATAATTTATGTATTATAATAATATATATATATATATATATATATATAAAACCCTTAAAAGATTATTTTTAATTTATAAATGAATAAGAAGACCCAGAATACGAAGTTCATTTTTTATTATTACAGGCCGACGTTTCGGAACTATCCTTTGCCATTTCCATCTCAATTTTTCACTTTTTCAAATTTTTTTTTTTTTTTTTGTGAAAAAATTGAAAAATTATGATAAGTTATGTCTAATCATCCCTTCAATATTAAAATTTCAATCCTAATATAGTTATATATGACAGAGTAGAGTTAGCACACTCGAACTTCGAAGCGATGGGAATACCTTCCATTGCATTGAGTTTTTGGTTGTAGAGTACATCCCATGACATTCCAGTGCCCAATGTTTGCCTCTCTTTGCTTCATATACACACTTCTCTACAGAACAATACTTATATCCCTGTGGTAGGAGAAAGAATTTGGGCAGCGTATGTTATACTCTGAGCAACCAGCTACTAAAAGACAAGTGTATGTTGCCTATCCCACTACACTATCTCTTGCAGGAAATCTAATGCATGCCTCGGAGGTAGTGATACTCACCTCACACCAATCTGAGGAAATTATAATATAGTATATATAAATAATTATATATATATATTTATATATATATATATAGTATATTATATATATAGTATATATATATATAATTATAATATATATTTATATATATATATTATATAATATAGTATATATATATTATATATATTATATATATATATATATATATATATATATATATAATATATAACTATATAGTAATAAAAAGTATATATATTGTATAATATCCTCTTCGGATTCTAGGTACCAATACCTATAGAACTCCTCTCTTGAATAGGCTATGCCTTGAGATAGTTAGTATAACTTATTATAATATAATAATTATTATATATATAATATATACTAGTATATAATATATATAATATATATATATATATATATATATATATATATATATATATATATATATATAATAATTATATAAAAGAAGACTATTTTTATCCTTAAAATTAAAAAAATTAATGTCCTTATTTAATCTGCAATTATTAAAACTGAATTTCAAAATTGATATTACATTTAACAATTTTATTATAATTAAAAATAGAGTGTCATATAATCTCATTAACACGAATACTGTATTAAAACTATAAATAACTAATGTACATCGCTTTTTATAAAAATCAATAAAAAAAATAAAACATAATTCTATATAGGTATATATATATACAGGTGTCCCTCATAGAATGAGGGGGTTAGGTTCCTGAAGTCCCGTGTTATAGGCAGTTCCTATGTGACCCCCGTTTCAATATAACAGCACCTTTATTCATAAGCATACAAGCTTTAAATGAAATAATGAATAAACAACCAATACGGATAATCAAAATACATAATTACTGAATTATACTGTTTTAATAATAATAATAATAATAATAATAATAATAATAATAATAATAAGAATATAATTATAATATAATATAATAATAATAATTAATACATTAATATTAAAATCTAATAATTTTTACTAATTTTTTGTCTGTTTGTTTTGTCTGTTTATTGTTTTGTATGGCAGCAAGATGCAGCTTTGCACAGTGCGCGCAATTGACTTCGACGTTTTACATTAACGACCGCTAGCGACTAATAGCCAATCCACTCTTAATCATATCCGTGGAACACCACCTTCTCTAACTCTAATCCTAACCTTTTCTACCTTGTCTAGACCCAGATGCTAAGAAGTTCGGGGGATCCTCGTCTACTCGGGTGAATGATAGGGGACGAACGTACAAGTATTCTAATTTCCGTCTAAGGGACGGAGGTTCGGGGAAAATTATGACCAATAAGTAGTATAAACTATATAGAAACACCAATACTAAACTACGTCTCGAGTCCATCTCGAATCTTCCTATCTGAGTTGTAGCTCTTTAAAATCTTCTCTGCTACTACATTAATCTGGCTATCTGCGCTTACTTTCTCAAACATAACAGATTTTCACGCCTTTTGAATAAATACCTTACTACTCCTCCGATACGTTATATTTCTCATCCAAGAATTAATACTGGAGGTCCCTTCTATTTAGGGGAATTCATATGTGTACACAACACTGCATAAGGTGGGTTGCCCCTCTCATAACTGATTAGGGCGAGCAGCCGAACATTACGATCTCATATTTAGCCAACTAATTAAAGATACCCACAACAGTAATATCCGTCTTCCAAACAATCTGAACACATACCTATTCACCACTATCCTCTCTCTATAAATACACCACCTTTGCTCCTATGGAAAAATCTGACCACAACTTATAATCTCTTAATTTAAACTTTTCTCATCCAACACTCATCCTGCCTACGCTTTTTCTGGCACTTATTGATCGGCGATGTGGCCTTTCGTTGCTCTACTGCTATAACTATAATGCTGATGACTGCTTTTGTCTCTAGACGCTTCAGCTTCTCCATAAGTGACGTTATCGTTGATCAAGCAGGTTCATCCTCTTCACTAAAATCTTTCTCTTCACTTCATAATCCATCGTGGTCATCGTGCTTCTCGCCATCCTAGAGACATTGTCTATCTTAGTCTGGAAAATTCTCTTTCTCCATCACTCTTGCTAAATTTCATTCTGCTAGAAATCGTTTGCGATACCTTCACTAGGCATATATCCTTACTATTGCAAACGAAAGTGCCTAATCCTCCTGGTTTCTCCCTACTGACAAATCTTTATCTATATATATATTAATCTCTATATATATATATATTCTCTATCTCTATGTTCGCCTATATAAACTCTCCAAACTTAAAGCCAATCTCTTCCGCCTCCTATTTCCGCTGTCAACTCAACCCGGTCGATTGGGCATCCTCAGTCCTCCTCCCTCTCTCTCAAGGTCCATATGCCTGTCTTCGTGATTACATTCATCGGTCATGGCCTCCTAAATCTTACAACGCTTGAAGCGGTGGCCCCGTGATGGCATTCCTCCCCATTTGAGGGAGCTGTGTCTTCCGTGCTTTCCCACCGCCCCTCGTTCAACTATAATTCTCCATGCCTCAATACTAACATTTTCTCTCAGTGTGGAAGCACGCACACATATGTCCAACCTTATCCGAAAAAAGGAAGCCGCCGATCATTCTAACTATCGTCCCTATAGCTCTCACTTGTATTCTATCTAAGATCCTTGAAACTCTTCTCAAATCTCATTCTCTTCTGTTAGATCATTCGTGAACCTATCTATCACTTCTTTCCGATCGGCAACGGTCTTTCGCGCTCGAGGGTCTTACTGGCGAAACTTTCCTATCTACTGATTTCATGTTTTTCCGCCCTCCTAGATACCTCGTGAGACTTGCCCCTGTGGCGCTTGACATCTCAAAGCATTTGACCCGCCTGCTACCCACCACCAGCTCCTATGCATTTCACTCGTACTCTCCAATCTCTCCTCCTCCTCCTTTGGGTTTTCCTTCTCCTTCTCTTGCTACTTATATTTAGTTTCCTTCAAATCGCTTCAATATCGCTTGTTGATCGGGGCGATCTTCTTCCTTCTGCAATATGCTGTTCCTCAGGGTTCTGTCCTATCTCTAACTTTTATTCCTACTTTTCATTAATCATCTTCTCACCTGCACATCAATACTCCATCACTCATATGTCGATGACCCGATCCCTTCATTCTTCAACTCATTTCACATTTGCCCCTTCTTACTTCTAGAATTGCCTCTCGTCTATCTTTCCGATTCTATCGTTGTCGATCTGGATGGGATTCCTGTGGGTCGTCGAACCTTTGAAATTCATTCTTTAAAACCTCCAATCCTAAAATCTTCCCCTCTCTAAAACACCTTTCAGCTTTCCTATCTCTTTCGACGTCTCTCGCCTCTCCTGTTGACAGTATAAACATTCCTGGCCTACCTCCTTAACATAAAACAAAATAAATGTCTAGCGAACCTCAATCACAAGTGGTGGCTATGGCGGCCTCAAAAGGAAACTAGGAGTTCTGTTTAGGACATGTCAGACTTTTTTCCTCTTCTCAGTTAGCCCAGCTATACAAGGGCCTTATCCGCCCTTTATGGAGTACTGCTCTCAATATCTGGGGGGCTCTGTTTCACCCGGGCTATTGGATAGGTCGAGGTCAGAACGCCCAAAAGCTTATAAAACTCTTCGTACTTTCCAGTTCCTTGACCCTCTATCTTGCGGCCGCCCGATGTGCCTGACTTAATCTCTTGCTATAGTAACCGCTAGCGGCATTGCCGAGGGAGCTTATCACTCGCGTACTCCACTTACGTCGCCCTGCGTTAGAAATAGGTGTGCGTACCTGCACTATGAGTATTGTTGCTTGATGGTGTAACTCCAGACAGTTTCGCTGCGTGCTTCCTTCTTTCCTGCACATCTGTTCTGGAATTCTCTTCCTAGCTCTGTGTTCCTGCTATTTAATCCGCCCACTTCAAAGCTTGCGTCTGTGCTCATCGCGCTAATACCGAGTTGCTGGACTCTGACGGGGTTGCGAACACCCTCTTTGAATAGCCTCCTGACCCGCTGCGTACCGTTGACCAACTGTAAAAAAAAAAAACAAAAAAAATATAGTAAATAACACGTTATTAACTTAACAGATGTCTTAAACTAAATGTGAAACATGTTGAATATATTAATGATATAATTCACATAACAATTGACGCATTAATGGTAAAAAGACTGTTTATCTCTTAGTTAATTAAGCCAGATCAGGATTTACTCTCACACGGAAGCACGGGCTGAATAATTTCTGATCTATCATTAATCGTCATCATACACTTGAATAAAATATTTTACCTTACAATAAAATTTATTCACGAACTCTTTGTAAATGTTTCTTAGTACGATCTAATTTTTTCATGCTTCACATATGCCGCATTATATATAATTTACTCCTTCTACTTCGATACGAACCCTTGTATACACGTATGACGCGTTAATATGCTGTAATACTATCTATGATAACGGCGGTGAGCACAGCACCATCTATCTTCATCTAGACATCACCTCTTATTCTTTCCTTAACAATCCAATCTCAATCCTTCATTGCCATTGAAAAGTTGTCGGCCTCTGCTTACGGAATCACCCTGACATTATTATCATATATTAATATAAGTAATTAATATTATATCTTATATATATAATAATAATATATATTTTACATAATATTATATATACTCTATATCTTCTACATCCTATACATTATAAAACTTAATATATATAGACTATAACAATAACCCTAAAAAATTGTACAATATGAGAGTCTCTTTTCTCCTCTATGACATATCAGTAAGTGGCCACCTGGCAACCACCCTTTTCTATAGATAGGAATAGATTATCGTCGAAACTTGAAATAATGCATAATATGATAAGCTCGAACAGGGTAAATTCAGCTGATGGGATGTATATAGAGGGCGGTCACCCCCGAGAGCGTACGCCGATATTTGGTTTACGCTCTTTTTGCGGGATCTGAGAGCGACCGAAATTAAGCATAACGAGAGTTATTTCGATCTGTACGTAATCTCGTCCAGTACGAGATTACGTCAAGCGCGCTCTGAGAGCGCCGCACTCCACATACACATGACATTCTAAATCCATAATATTATTATTATTATTACAAGATTCTGTAGAAGGTAGAGATTTCTGATTCGAAAAACGATCCCTGTAAAGGATCGTTTTTTACGCACTCGGACTCCGACTCCGGCTCCGTAGGTTTTCTAAGCTTTACTGACAGTTTTTTTTTTTACGGAATAGTCGATTAATTCGACATATATTTTCGGATTAACTATCAAATATTATTATAATTTATTATTATCTAAGAAAAAACTACTTTCAGTATGTCAAAGATTGTTATTTTTGTTATTTTTTCACCGCGTTTCTTCTTCGCAATCAGGTCCCGAGCGCTATATATACACGATACGTTATCGTAATCTGATTAAAATTTGGGAGGGTTGCTTAGAGACTTTAACCTCTGTGTATACGAAATTACGCCTGCCCCCCGAAGGGACCCACCCCCCTAAAAATAAAACTGTTTTAGAAAGCTGAAATTTGGATAGTGAATAGAAGAATAAGAAACGGAAGTCTGAGAAGTTTGAGTGACAATGGCACCGGTGCTGGCTCTCGCGTCCGTGCTGGGATAGCATAATACTAGTATATTAGACCAAATAATGTGTTAAAAATAAATTTTTATACGTGTAGACTCAACTAAGATGTTGGACTCCCTAATAAGCAAGAACGAGCTTCATCAGGCTCCGGCCCCAAGCCGTGTGCGCCCCGCAGGCGCGCCAAAGCCAGTGGCAAATCCGTCGCGGAAACCGGCTGCGCAGACGACGCGCCCGCAGGCGCGCCCGCGGGCGCGAACCGACGCGGTCGCGCCCTGCGAGCCGCCCGCCGGCGCCAGCCGCCGCGAGGGCGCTGCGCGCGACCCCCTCGCATCCCGCATGTATGATCCGGTACGAGAATGCAAACTGTTTCTGTTTTTCACCCTGTTAATTTTTTTTCAAAAATTCATTAGTTCTATTTATGTTTTATTATATTCTTTTTTTACAATTTTCATCATTCGTTTTTTAAATTACTTAGCTGATAATTTTTACTGTTTCATTACCTTTACATTACATAATCAGTTGACCACTAATTAAGACTTAAAACCTCAGCCATAATGATTTTTTGATTTTATTTGATTAACTAATATTTTATAAATGCTATGTTTTAACATACCCTAAATCAGAAATCTAAGTAAATCATAGCCATCTCACCTACCCCTCCTGTAAATCACGATACTTTATATATAAATTGGTTTATTTAAACTATTGATCTATGAATATATGACCTTTTACTAAAGTTGAACTTTTAGCTCAAACATTTGTAAATCAAACCACCATCCATCAACCCTCCTGTCCAATCATGATCTATGTCTATTGATCTATTGATCTTATGATTTTTAATGGGGGGGGTTCCAAATATTTTTTCTTTTTAACTTAAAAACAAAAAAAAATTTTTTAAAATAAAAAAACCTTTTACAATATCTAAATCAGTAAATCAGTAAATCAAACCACCACTCGCATACAAACCCTCGTACCACGTTGCTACATATTATATATTACGTAAACCATACAATCCTAATGTACAGAAGCTCGGGTAAAAAGTTCAGAAAAAATGACAACACTTTTTATGCAAAATGCTTCCGATATACAATATAAGCGTAAAAATGGGACTGTTATAAACATATAAATTCCTAAGATTCAAAGCTCATAAAGTTATAAAAGTGAACATATCTACATTACCTATTATAAATGAAATAAATCACAGTTATACACAGTGTAATTAGACCTGATAGGTTGTACAGGAAAACATAGTCTTAACATAAATATTATTCATATTTTAAAAAGGAACCGTAAACAAGAATATACTAAACATTAAAATCTAATGCAGAGAGAGTCCAAGAAATAATACAACTTATTTTAGTCTTAATACACGCGATCCAAGAGTCATGTTTAAAATCCCAAGGAAAAGTATTGAGATAAGAACCGAATCTGTACTCCAATTTCAGCAGAAGAGAGTTCATACAGGCGAAACACCTAAAAATTATCTTCGTTTCCGACAAGCGTTTAATTCTTCTCATCATCTTAATAATTCAAGAGTCGTCGAGATTTCGTAGCTCTGAAGCAATTCGATTATTTGAGCTCATGTTCCAAACTATCACCAGGAACTAGATTGGGAGTCTCAAATTGGTTCCAAATTTGAATTCAATCCTAATGCCCTTTTCTTTAGAATATTGAATATATGCACAGTAGTCGGAAAGATCATGCAAGTGATACTCTAGTATCGCGATTATAATATAGTCTACTCCTTAAGCATAATTCGGCTGCATCTCTCGTGTACGTCTCTATCACTGCAAAGATACTAATGGACCATATATACTAATCGTATAAAAACATATACTTCGGCAACATAGAGAATGTGAGATCTTTCTCAATACATCTCATAATCACGACCGTTTATGTGACCATATTCATCATGTTAAATCTGATGTCTTCTAATCCGAATGGGTACATTAAGTGTACTTCCATAGGCCAGTAAAATGCATGTACTGTTCACTATCCTATTATTTACTCTGAGCGTAAGTACTATTAACTATTCTATGTTATAAAGATACTCGACTATCCTTGGGTAAAGTTAAAAATTATAGTCTCAATTCTCTTGATTTGATATTTTGCTGTATCGGTCAAACAAGAGATTTCTCTATCGTCCACTATGTACTGGGAGATAATTTCCCTTTACGGGCATTAAAATAAGCATCCAGTAATTAAAGATTAGCTTGTTTGCCGTCAGTTTTGCCTAAAACACTTTTAACATTAACAAATTCAGGTGGTGATCTAGTAACCGATACGAGTTCCCACTGAGCGGTAAATAAGTCCTTCCACTTGACAAATATATCACCATTTATTCCGCTCTCTATCCAACTATTCCATAGTTGTTATTTTACACTCAATAGCGTTAGCTTCATGCGTGTCTCTGCAATCTTCGTTCTCAAAATAGTAAATACTCCACGATGGATGAGATGAGCACTCGCTTTGCATCATTGAGAAAATAAGTAGTCTTTCGAACTATACTTCGTATTAGAGCTCGCAACTGCGTGCGATGCTCACAGACATGTTTCGTTTGTTTGTATACTAATACCTCAGAGAGCCTCTGTATTCCTATAGTACACTTTACTTATATACAAGGAAATTGTCCTCAGCTGAACAGATAACATCTATTGATCGCTTCGCTTGGAATCTGAACCCAATCTTTCGTTACCCTTAACTATGGTCTTCAGATATAAAAATACATATCAAACTGGGTCAAAAACAAGAAGATATGATTCAGATGTACCAGGGATTGAATTCCTCATAGGCCTGTTACATCTGTTATTTGTGATTGCGTATATAACGGTTACTTAATTACAACTAATAAAGTCTGGGATCACTCACACTGATCTTGTAGGTTCACAAGAAAAGATCCAATTCTCACTCTTAACATCTGCTGAGTGAGGCGGATGGCCTATAGCGTTCCGCCCATCTTTACTCAATCACGGACGATGATAGATGATAGAGATCCGTTCAAACATCCTTATATACAAATAATAGACATGGTTAGCCATGTTTATAGTGAAATAGTTGCCACTAGCATCATTAGAATAGGGCAACACATCATCACTTTTCTTTAATGTCCTTTTCCTATTCCTCTTTATAGGTTTTTTACGATGACCTACACCATGACCAGTCATCTTACGCCGTATTTTTCGTTTACATCATCTAACATTTCATCAGAAAGCATCGGCTAATCCGGACGTTTTACAGCTGTTCGAGTGTTTCCTCCTCTTATGCAATCTGATGATTTTGTATACCTCATATTATCAATTCTTCTTATACCTGTCCTAGCTGCTTTTGTTTATAGCGACGGGTATTTATGCCTCCTGATATTAACAAATGTATAGATAGTCATTGTCTTAAACAACAAAGCAAGTAATATACGCCCATCCTAAATACCCTCCGCATCTTGTAACCCCTCTCTGAGACTCATTCTCTTATCCACTTATTAATATTCTATACCTCATCATGCTTCCTTCTAATTAACCTTACTTTACACACTGCATGTCCGTCTTAGTGAATGGATATGTTTCCTTCCTCAAACATCTTCTTATTATAAAACACGAATCGACTCAGTTGTCTTAACTCAAGAGTATATTTGAAACATAGGAAAGGCTTATAATCCTTTACTATTGAGGAATAATGACTCACTACTCATTAATCAAAGAGCTTTAGTATTCCCTACCGTACTGATGAGTCTATTAATATCATGTATAAACAATACTAGTGCACATACCAGACTTGAAATATTCTTAGAGAAGCATGCATACACATAAATGTATAGATCTCTCGTCCTGGGGAGTTTCAAAAACTTTTTGGATCCTTTACTCCTCTCGTTTCGTACTATAACGCATTAGATCCTAGAGATGGTTTGAATTAATTTCTCAATCTTTCTTGTTTTAATACGCACCTAAACAATTACGAAATAACACCTGAGATTCTGAAATAGAGCTTTATATCTTTCAAGTTCACATGAGCTTGAGATTTTAACGTGATTATTAACACGTTATCTTCGTTAACGGCTTATTAGACAGATAAACACTAAATCATACATTAACTGACCTTGCCTTCAAATATGTTTCGCTTAATCTAATAAAACCTACTATCCGTAATTCTTTCCCG
>JABUQX010095896.1:30000-37759 GCA_015478945.1 Trachelipus rathkii | reverse complement strand
AAATTAGAGATATCTAAGTCGAGATGAAACTTTTTTTTTCAGTCTACGAGTCTCAATTTTTCCTTTGTTCACATTCACGGACTCTGAGTAAAAAGGGGATCGCAGGACTTAAAAAACAAAATATGTTTGATTTTCGATTCCATCCCCAACCACATTCGCAAACTGCTACTGACATAATACCACACCTTTAAAATCACCTTGTTCAATGAATCATTTTTGACAGGAATTCTTCCAAACATTTTCAAACAGCAAAAGTGATCCAATACCTAAAAAGGGAGACCCCTCCCATAGCAAAAATTATAGAGCAATAGCTATTACAAATACGATTAGCAAAATATTTGAGAAGATAATATTCAATCAGTTAACATTATATTTTAATTCCAACAATATTCTCAGAGAATCACAATTTGGATTTTGAAAAGGAAGCTCAACTTCTTCGCACTCATTTGGCTTAACGAAAAACTTTACGAAGTATAGAAATAAAAACTCCTCGCCTGCTTATTATTATTAGGATTTCACAAAAAGCTTCTTGACATGATTGATCACGATGATACTACTAAGTTAAAATTAAACAAAATGGGCTTTGAGGGGACAGACTAACAATATTTTAAAAGCTACTTAAAAGAGAGATGTCAATACGACGTTAAACTAAATGAAACAAATTCAATCACACTTCAAACATTCAAACTGGCGTACCAAAAGGTTCAATTCTTGGACCGTTTCTTTTTACTCTTTATACTAATGATCTGTTCAACTGAATATTATTCTGACGTCTCCAAGGCTGATTAGTATCCCTGTCTCAATAAATGACAAAAATGCAGAGTCTCTATCACGTAAAGTAACGGCAGTAGACACCTTAATGAAAATAATGAAATGGATAGATGCTAATAGCTATCTCTTAAATATTAAATAAAACAACTGTATATGATTTTCAGCAACAAATTAATTGAACGATTTAAATATAAAAATTAACAACGTAGAACTGAATAGGGCTACAAAAGGCTAATATATTGGATTTAATAATCGATGAAAAACTGACATTTAAAGAAAATGTCAACCAAACCTAGAAATTATCAAGACTGTCGAGATACATGTATCTGCTAATAAAATTAAAAAATATTTGTAAATTTTCCATTTTTAGAAAAATATACTAGCATTAATACACCCCCACTTACTATACTGCTTAAAGATCTAGGAACCGCTTTTTTCTCAGGCAAAGAAGATCCTGTAATTTCATTAAAAAGCTCACAGTAAGGAGAAAGGAACTTGAGAAAGCCTTTACAGCATACACAACCATTGTTCAAAAAACTAAAGATTTTTCAATTCAAAGACTTACTCAATACATCGCTTCCTAAAGGGTTACATAAAATTATCATAAACATTGCCTGCGACTTCTTACTAGAAATTTTCACGTTCAAACCAGGCAAGGCGCGAAGCAAATAGAATTAACTTAGAAATAATACTTACCTAAATGCTCCCTTCTGTAGAATAAAAAAAGCCACTCAATGCGTAAGCTAACAACAGCATCTTAAAGATCTACAACTCATTGCCACAAGATCTCAAACCAAAAACTCTACTAAATCTTTTTCGCTAGAAAATAAAAATTTATTATCATGAAAGAAAAATGAATAAAAAACAAACTCAGCGATTCATCTTCTATAAAAATTCTAAGCGATTATTATTATTATTATGTGTAAGCAAGACTATCAAACAAACCTTCTTAATTAACTATTTATTTAGTACTACGACGACTTCAATGCTATACTTCTTTATATTATAATATATATATACTATATATATATATATATATATATATATATATAATCATGTTTATAATAGTTATATATAAATAATATTTTAAAAAAGAATTTAAACTTTTTTAATTTCGGGCATTAATGGGTTAATTAACTATTTATTTAGTACTACGACAACTTCAATGCTATACTTCTTATATATATAGTCTTTTAATAGTGTGAAGCTCCAAAACTCCACACACGCCCCCCTGATCTAAAGATCAATTTTCTCCCCCTAGTAGATTATACCTTAAAAAATTAGTATCTCTCCTTGTTCTTTCACCTTTCGGCTCATAATTACCAACTTCTTCATTGGGTAAAACCACCTTTCTCACGTCCAAAACATTCCTCGCCATCCCGTCGACATCGATATTCCATTTAGAATTCACCTTCGTTACGTATCCCTTATTCCATTTTGATGTACAGATACTCTTTCCTGGCTTAACCCACACTTCCTCCCCTACTTTATACTTTGATTCTATATCCTCACCCACAATAGTTTTTTTATCCTCATCAGCAATCTGATATTTCCAATCATAATTAAAAATCCCTTTATACGGTATAGACTCTTCCTTTAAACCATCTTTTGGTGATATATTGTACCAAAATACAGCTTCTAAAGCAGATATATTCGCTTTTTCCGCAATCCTTTTTATCGTACGGTGATTTCTTTCGACTATACCATTTCCTTCCGGTCTATATGCCGCTCTAAACACCTTTTTTATCCCCCATTTTCTACAAAATTCATCCACTTTTTCACTCCTAAACTGCGTACCGTTGTCCATTAATAGCTCATCAACTCTCCCCCTTTCTAAAATCACCTCTTCTATTTTTCTTTTAATTTCTTGCCCTGACTCTGAAATCAATTCCTTCCAAATACAAAACCTACTTGGGCCACAATCAACCATTGACAAAAATATTTTCCCCTTAAAATGAGTTATATCTATCGCAACCCTAGACCAATTTTCTTCTTTATCTAAACTACCTTTCTCAACTCTATCGTAATTTATTGGGTCAATTGATTGACATTGAATACATTCTCTTACACATTTTTTCACATCTCTCCGCCTTACATCTTTGTCTACCATCCTAGCTAAAAACAAAGTTTTCTCAATACCTTGATGGTGTCTATTATGAAGTTCTTTTAATTCCTCAAATGATAATAGACAAACATTATTATTTATCAGCTTATTTTCCTCTCCGATAAGCCATTTTCTCTTTATTCTCGAGATACTATCCGCTTTATTTTTTTCCGAAGGCACAAATTCTAATTTCAAATTAATACCTAATTCTTCGATCAACTGTTTTATGGTTGCCAATCTTCTTTTTATTAATATTTCTGCTGCTCCCTTAGTTTTTATTCTTTCTTTACCACTTATTGTTGTTCTGATCCAATTAATCACAGTAGCAGAATCCGATTTTACTTCAATATCCGTTAAGTCCCATTTTATCGCTAAATTAATTCCCTTTATCACTGCCTCTAACTCTGCAACATTAATGTGTGAATAATCTCCTTTTTTCCTTAACCAAGCCCCGTCTTCCACAATTTTTCCATTTATTTCCAAGATGATGCCCATACCCACATTACTCGCATCACACCATACTGTTCCTTTTTTAGAATCGTCAATATTCCAATATCCCTTCACTGGATCGTCTTTATTTATTTCTTCAATAATACTTTTTATCATTTTCAGCACATTCTCATCGATATTTTCATTCCAATTCTCCGTTTGAGATATTCTTTTCACATAGCTACAAGCTAATCTTGCCCATCCCGCAACAGGGTAGTGACCTACGATACTACCGCATATCGAAAACAATTCCTTTTTTTTTACATTATCCCCTTCTTTGATATTCGGAATTTTATTACCTCTTCTGAATTCTAAATTGCCCTTTTTTCCTTTTATTATTTTCAATCCTAACACTCGACCATTTTCTACAGATTCAGGACTTTTCGCTACTAACCCAAACCTCTTTAGATGATTTACTACCTCCGCCGCACTCACAATTGATTCATTAACAATAATATCATCTATATAATTACTTGTCCCCTTTTCTATCTTACTATCCATTTTTAACACTTCTTTTAAAATCCTATTCATAATTCTTGGTGCCGAATTCAAACCAAATCCCATTCTAGTCAAAGCATAATATTTTCCTCTGAATTTCACAACCTGATAATTCCATAAACTCTTATCGATCCTCACTTGTAAATATGCTGCCTTCAAGTCTACTAGTTTTGTTTTCCCTTTTATTTTCCTCCATTCCCTCAACGTTTCATCACATATATTTACCCCATCACCAGTATGACATTCCGTATAATTATTCATTTCCCTAAAATCCATCACTGGCCTTACCTTATTTTTTATTTCCTGATTCACGGCCATTAAAGGTATTATTCCATTCACCTTTCCATTATATGGTACCAAAATTCCATCTTTTATCCATTCAATTATTTCTTCATCAAACTTCTCCTTCATTCCTTCTTTTATAGTGTTTTGATAACAACTAACTCTATTTGTTAATTTAGGTTCTTTGTCTTTCCATTTCCATTTTACTGTCCAGAAATCGCCGTTAAACCACCCCACAAAGTCTTTATCGTCAATAATAATATCATCATTTTTTTCTACTAGTTCTTTATTATTATCAACACTTAGCAAACCACATTTATTTTCTACGAATTTCAAACCATCTTTTCCTATAATAATTTCTCCAAATTTTGTTAATATATCCATTCCTAGAATAACATCAATATCCTCTATAATTTCGTTTAATATTAACATTTCAGTTTCAATTTCCTTGTTGTTCAACAAAATATTATATTTTTTTCTCCCCATCGTGTTAATTATTTTACCATCGAACCCCTTCACGCATACATCTCCTAATCCAACTCCTCCAATCTTTTTACTAATAAGAGATTTATTGCACCCTGTATCAATAAGTGCGTTACATTCTTTACCGTTTATTAACACCTTAATTACAGGTAATTCACCGGATTCTATATTCAGTTTCTTGATGAAGCTACCTCCGGCAAATAAGCTCCATCTTCTTCGTTTCCCTGAATATTTTTATTATTTTCCCACTTTTTAGAATTACCCTTCCAACAATCTCTTGAGACGTGACCTAATCTTCCGCATGTCCTACATTCTTTTTTATTCCAATTCCAATTTTCTCTAAATTTATTGTATCTATCTCTATAATATTCGTCATTAAAATTTCTAAATTTTCTCTCCTCTTGATAATGATAATATCCCTTATCATTATTTCTAACTAGATCATTATTTATTCCTGATCTATTGCTCAAACATTTGTACTCATTTAATCCAATCAATACTCTTGTTTGTTCGATTAATTTTTCAATTTCTATTTCCTTAATGTCTCTTAATTTCCTTAATTCCTTGCATATATATTCCGGCATTCCATTTATAAACGCATGCTTAATCATTAAATCATCTTTAATCCCTATTGTTTTTGCAATTTTTTGTATCTCCATCATAAATACATCTGCTGATTCTCCTCTCCACTTTTTGTTAATTAATCTTGAGTAAGCATTGAATGGATCCTCCCCGAAGGCTTCTCTTAGTTTCTGCTTATAACCGTTACCGCTTTTCTTTGATCTTCATTTATGTGAGTATATACTGTCAATGCCTTTCCTTCTAAAAACATACGCAGAATATTTTCTCTTTTTAACATATTATTCAAATCTTTTTAATTTCTAGGTTAAAACTTTAATCCACCTCATCAAGTATTCTTCTTGCTCCTATTTACAAGTCTTTACTTAAATCGGATCAATCTTAGTTGTTCATTTTTTTTTTTTTTTTTTTTTTAAAAGATGGGAAGAGAACTAATAAAGGGCAGACTCCCCTTATTCTAATTCTTAATTAACCTATTTATTTAGTACTACGGCACGACTTCAATGCATATACTTCTTATATATATAGCTTTTAATAGACGTGGAAGCTCCAAAACTCCACACATTCAAAATATGATTGTTAAGATTTAATATCTTATAAGATTTTAATTGATGGTAATATTATATTTATTTATTAAATTTAAAATTATTATATATATTATTATTATTATTATTATTATATTATTATTATTATATTCATTTATTTATTATTATTATTATTATTATTATTATGATTATATTATTATTATTAATTATTATTATTGTTATTATTAATTATTCTTATTATTATTATTATTGCCTTATTTCTTTTTCTTTGTTACTATTATTAACATTATTATATTATTTATTTACTTTATTATTAATTATTGTTTTATTTCTATATTATTATTATTATTATTATTATAGTATTATTAGATTATTATTATTTATTATATAATTATTTTATTATTATTATTATTATTTTTATTATTATTATTAGATTCCGTTTCAATTACTCATCTTAAGATTATATTATTCCTATATTGCTATATTATTCTTTATTATTATTATTATTGTTATTATTATTATTATTATATTATTATTATAACAATTATATCTATTACTAATTATAATTAGGGTTTATAAACTATCTTTCAATATTCTTATTATATATTATTATTATTATATTTATTTATTATTGATTATTATTATTATTATTATTATTATTATTATTATTATCTATTATTATTATTTTCTTTTCTTTGTATTTATTTAAATTATATTTTAAATTAAATTAAATCAAAATTATTAACTTTTCAATCAAATATTATTTTTTGATTATATTATTTATTTTTATATTAATTATTATGTTTTTTCTATTCTTTTTATTTCCTAGTATCTAAATTTTTTTTTATTAAAAATAAATTTTATTTTAAATTTTATTAATTTTTAATTTAATTAAATTTTTTTTTTAAATTATTTTTTTTGTTAAATTTATTTAATTTTTAAATTTTATTAATTTTATTATATTATTGTACCAGAACCTATTATTATATATTATTTTTAGTACTGTTACAATCATTATCAAACTTAAGAGTTTGATTATTTATCATGTATAATTATTAACTTTATTATGTTCTTTCATATATTACTTATTATGGATATATAATTATATTTTTAGTACTAAGTTACAATCTTATTATTATTCCGATTACTATTATTATTATTAAATAATATCTTATTATTATTATTTATGGATTATTATTACTTATTATTATTATATATTATTATTATTATTATTATATATATCTCATATATTATTATTATTATTATTATTATTTTATTAATATTCATTAATTATTATTATAACTTTATTATTAATACAAAATTATATTTATTTAATTATTATTATTATTATTATTATTATTATTATTATTATTATTATTATTATTATTATTATTATTATTATTTTATTATTATTATTATTATTATCTATTATGTGGAATTAATTATTATTAAATATTATTCATTTATTATTATATTATCATTATTCATATATAGTATTATATAATTATTATCTATTATTATTATTATTATTATTATTATTATTATTATTATTATTCTCTCCAATCTAGGTCACCACATGTGAACCTAACAAATTATTATCGATATTCAAATTCAATTGAATATATTCTCATTGACTAAATGTAAAATTTTTAGGATAGCAATATTTTAAAATGTATCGATGTACCTGGCATCGTTGCCAGAAACAATTCTACATCTGAGGTTGCATTAAACTATATACACATTTCACACCCAAGACATATAGCAATGTTCCATGAGGCTGCCTTAAAATCGACCTGGCCTGTTGCCAAATTAATAACTTTCAGGTACCTGTTTATTTTAGGTCACAAAACAAGGATACGTCTATAAAAAATATTGATATAAATTAATTTAGACTATATTATTAAAGTTTTCATAAGTAATCAACTTAGGGCAAGCGTCTAGATTAGGTGACACCTGTATCTAAAAAACTGCGATAGCTACATAAAAACTGAATACATTTTTGAATTCA
>JABUQX010095896.1:15000-25000 GCA_015478945.1 Trachelipus rathkii | reverse complement strand
ATCCGACAAAGAAAGAAGACAGAAGAGAGAGAGAGAAGGGAGAAAGCATACACACACACACGCGCGCGGTAACTTTCCAGTTACCCAATGAGGTAGATACAAAACATGTTATCGGTTAGTTTTGTAATGAATGGTAGTTGGTGTCTTTATTCAGTTATTCGTTTCCTTATCGATATTTAACTATACTATATATTTATATAATATATTTCATAGTTCAACCATCCATTATACTAACTCTCTTATAATCCCTAATAACTGTATAATATATTACGTTCATAGACTATACCGTATAATATATATACTCGTCATACTATATACTATATACTAATATTAACTAAAATAATATATACTAATATACTCATATAGTACTGTATATATACTAATATACAAATCATAATCTAAACTACTAATATATATTGTGTATACTACAGAGCCCCTATAGCTGAAATAATATACTAATGTACACGTCTAATACTCTATATATACATATATTACTATATATAATTTATATACTAACATATATTATATTAGTACTAATATCTATTCAATAGTACCTATATATAGCTCGCACCCGTATTCTGAATAATGACTACATAGTTTTTCTATAGAAATTTACTATATATATACAAGCAGTACATACACCGTTATCATAACTACTTATCATCGCGGCTACCCTCTCTCTTCTAATATCATCCAGTCAACTGCCCGACGTGGAGGAAGGTGCCCCGTCATGCCACACCTCGTCGTCCACTCCACCAACTACCATACGCCGCCACTACGAGCTTATAGTACGGGTAGTCAGTCATTTAAATATCGACTCACGACCTAAGGCACTACTACGGTTCATTATATCTAGTCTACTCTACTACCCATAGTTAAGGTAACAACTTAATAAGCCTGCCCCTGAGGACTATAACTATCTCCCTGGCGCCAGTCTTTGCCTCTTATATATAACTGTAGCTTATTGTGAGGTACAGCTGATATAGGACGCGGTATGTATTCTGCACTTTTGCACATATCTCTCCGGCGCTATATATACCTGAATAACCTACGTAGATGTATATACTGGTACTGTACGTTACATATTCAGGTATAACTTTCGTATATATTTAGTACCTATCATGATCCAGACTGCAGATAATATATATATATATATATATATATTTATATTATAATATACGCTTATTAACTCTATATACCAATGCATAAGTACTTCAGCTCACCGTTATAATAACATAGCTGCTAACTAGCCACAGCGACTAATTTCACTTACGTCCCCAGATAAGCTAGTCTTCACTATGGTTTTCGTCACTTTATGATATAATAGAGTGTATCCATACAGTTGGTATCGTTATAGTGAAGCCTAACAATATCTGACAATCTTGACTATCTATATTACACGGTTAGCTGGTTCTATTATTATAATTCGATCTACTCAGACTCAGCGTAACTTCACTTAGTGTACGGTTAAACAATCTCATATAATCACCTCTATTACTATTTACTAGTATAGAGTATATACGTAATAACACAATATATTAATAGCCGATATAAGTGACGATACGTTATATGACTAAATTATATTCACTCTACCTCATATGTTTTCGTTAGGATTAGGATCATAACAATCTAGCTATAGATATTCAATATACTAAAATACGGTCGACTAAGGCAGAACTGCGGCGCTGCGCACATCCATCATTAATTTATAAATATAAATCGGTGTTTATAAGACCTGTCTAACTAACCACCGAATCGCGCAATGAGACCACTAATAATTCCCTAGCAACTTGTAGAGGACTGAACATTTCCGTAGTTATGACTAAACAAAAATAAAAAGTGATTCAATGCGCTCGGTCCGTAGGATTACCTACTATAAAAATCAAAATATAACGATAAGATAATATGTAAAAGAAATATGAAGATCCTAACTACATTTAAAAAATGCCTCCATTGTCACTAGTCGCGTACCACATATTTCACTCCTGTATTAAACACAATTTTGTGTGATCGCGCTGATCGCCGTTTCTGCTGAATCCAAACAAACAACGTCCGGACTTATCTAATCATTCCCTACCATTTGTCATCTTGCCGATCTAAATATTCTCCACTATATGTAAACTATATAAACAAATAATCACCTATCATTTTCTCTAATCGACTAGCTCACATGCATAATATTAAATTATATATATATATATATAGTATAGTATTATATTATACCTATATCTACTCAATCTCCGCTTTACAGCGTATGATCCGCGTACCTTCATCACACGAACTCTAGCGTCATAAATCCCTATAATAATAGTAATACCTATAATTAACGTTAACGCCTAACTAAACCCACTAGCTAAATACAGTCTAAGTCTCACTACTATAACGGCCCTTATTGCCCCTTAACTAACTATGTATTATACGCCACTATTATATCATACTACTACTTATTCACTACCGTAATAGCCCATACATACTATATATGACCTCAATGTACTCAACTATAATATATAGATATACATAACTACTCAAAATAATAGTATTATATATATATATATATATATATATAAGATATATAATATATAATATATAATATTATATATATATATATATAATATATATATACCCATTTATTTAACAACCTAATTTTCTGAACAATTTAATCTGATATATAAATCAAATACGATAATAGCTACATTTAGTGTTTGTTATTATAGGTTAAAACCGTGAATTTGTAAGTTAATTGAACAGCGAAAAAGTAGCAATCGAGGCTGATAATATACCCCGTGCAACAAGATCCTCGTAACGCCTCGATCGATCGGTCTGATACTTTTCACATCTAGACGAGACTATGGTCTACACACACTAAGATCTATCTACTTTAGCGCTCCAGCACTCAGTTCTGGGCAGTTTATATTAACACAAACAAGTCAATAACATCACTTAAACTGAAGGCCATCTATCTCCGGCTTCTCGAGAAACCCTCTCTGCTACGTATCAACATAACCCTCGTGCTCCTTTCTTTCTTCTCTCTCTCTCGCCTCCTCGTTAGATCACATTCTCTCTTCTCCTTTCTCTCTTCTCACGCACCAGCACACCCCACACCTAACAACACATCACCCACACACACATCACATTACATAGCTCACACCACACTACACTCGAAACATTACACATACATTCTCATCAATACAGCAACTATTATCTCCTATAAGTTTTAGCAGAACTGATGTCGGATCGGTCCCGTAACATATTGATCGTGATAAATATGCAAGACTTAATATTATGCGGTCAGTAGTATACCGTAGAATTGTGATGATTAACATATATATATGATATATTATATATATATATTAAGCTCACCAGGATATAGGGCCTTCCTCAGGACTTACTTGATCTCTACCTACTATCCAAATATAGACACGCCCTCAATTGCTATATATATATATATATCGAACCCAAACTGTGAATGCAAGTTTTACTTTTAATCATGCTTTACAAACAAATTGTTTCAGCCTCCACATGCTAGATAATCCTAAGCTACGTTGTTTATATTATATATATATATATATATATATATATATATATATTTATATATATATTATATATATATATATATATAATATATATATTAATCAATACGTACTTCATAGGCGACATATAGGATTCACTTAGCGCAGCATTACTCACTACTCTCCCACAGATCATACTTTTCAATGAGCCTATTTACGATCTTAGATGATATATACCAGTACTAGATAGCCTCCCGTACAGTCCTTATCGTCCAATTAGTAGTCCTACTCTTAAGTCTGTGAGAAAATAGAACGGCATATATATCATCCTAATCTCTGCCCTATTAATTCTAAAATAGAGCCTAGGTAATCCATTATTACTTCGCATATATTGCGTTTCCTCTCGGTGCAAACTAATCAGATCGCATTCCACAGCGTACTCAAACATTTATTTTTATTTTGCAAATTTGGACTGATGATTGCCAAAAATATTCACCTTTATATAATGGTGCATATCAACCAACTTCCGCAAAATTCACTATTAATTTTAATCTGCATTGATATAACGGGCCTAAATCGAAAAACAGTTTTTTGGGTTAATATTTTTTTGAGCTATATTTATTATTTTCCTGTCTATAAATATACCAAGATATAACTCTATTGGCACTCCTGTTAACTGATGAAAAAACGCATTATTTTTTATAATCGCAATCATTTTGTCAAATCACCCTTTGCCAGGTACTTAAAACCTTGCATGCAAATAATGCAATCGCCTATATTTTTCTCCTTTATCTCTATTGGACATAATTACACACTTAAAGAACATTCTTCAATAAGACTAGTTTTTTGTGGGCAGTCACCTAACTTTTGCCACCTCCGAACTTTAGTCACCCTCGCCAACAGTTTTCTATGATTCATTTGCGAGACAGGAATTCCAGGCCATCTGGCAACAAGATGAAGTAGTTTATAAGGACTTAAAAAGGTCTTTGCAACGAGATCATGCTGTGTGTGTGGCACAGGTGCTCCATAAAACCACAAAAGAATACTTAATGATCTAATTAAACAATGTCTAATTAGAGGCAGCAATCTTTTTTTCAGAAAGTTTATTCTTCCTTCATCATTGTCTCTATTAATAACATAGGAGACTGCCAGGGCCTTCGCTTACTTCGAGGAACAGGACTAAGTTCTCTTAATATATGTAGGTATTTCACAAGACGTTCACCCGAATTTACGCCATTCTGCGATCGGCAGAGTCCAGTAATCAGCCCAAAAACCGCCCGCCAACCCGCATAACGGGCGCATGTGGGTGTCATCCCCCCAGACCACATCATCGTGCCCTCGGGCCTTATGATATATCTCATCAGAGTGGCTCCTGTGATCTTTAGACTTTTGAGATTTTTCTCCTGCATATGAGCTTTTAATATCGAATTCCGAGGTTGACCTAGCGGCATTTAAGTTCATGTCAGTTTACTCAGAGGCATGAATACTATTTGCTTTCAAGTTTGGACTTAATTTTCTAAGTGATGGCAATTCTGTTTTCAACACAAATCTTCTTCAAAAAACGTTCTGATCTATAGAGTAAATATATTAAGCTTTTGTCATACGGCTTCCTCTAGACGGTTAATATTTGGTGTAAGTCAATTTTCCTCTTGACGTCTTAGATGATTTAATAATGTATGAGTATAATATTTACTGAAATTTCTAATTCTAGTAATTATTTGTGCCAATCAAAGCCTCGACTTTGAAATCTTTTTGAGAAGTCATATCTTGGGCTTTACCCAATTAATTGTATGATACACAAATGTCCCGTCTCTCTTCAAAGAAAAATACTTTAAAACAAGCGTTAATGTCCTAATAAGTATTTTTTTATATATTAGCAAATAAATAAATCAAATTTTGTAATAAATGTAAAATTTTAGCACAAGTACCCCCTAAACCCTGAGAATGAATAAACACGGATTAGTGTTATTCTAAATTACAATTACAAACAAGCAAAGTATCAAAAGAAAATGCCTCCATATTAGAGGGAATCTAGCTTAAATAGCATATTTAATTGATGATAACATGTAAATTGTAAAAGTATACATTTTTGATCTTTAAGAAGAAATGCATATTAAAGAAAATTGATTTAAACACTTTATGGAACGTTATATATATATATATATATATATATATATATATAGATATATATATATATATAAAGATATAAAGAGATATATATATATATATATATATATATATATATATATATATATATATATATATATATATTAATAATAATAATAATAATAATAATAATAATAATAATAATAATAATAATAATAATAATAATAATAATAATAATAATAATAATAATAATAATAATTAGGGATGTACCGATAGTATCGGTATCGGTATCGGTATCGGTAGTATCGGCCATTTTTGATGGTATCGGTATCGGTATCGGTATCGCTTAAATGGCCGATACCTTAAAGCCGATACTTCTACTTTTTGGGTGAAAAATTATGAGAAACTTTTAGATTCAATAATAAATCTAGTTCGATATAGATAGCTAGTACCAAAGTTATGTTTTTTTTTTCCTCGATTTTCTTTTTAACTTAGATTTTTAGCGTTTCTCCAACTTGGTCTTTAGCGCAAAATTTACCTATTTGGACAGCCATTATTATAATTTATACAGATTTATCTACTTTTTTAGTTGATCAATAGTATTTTTTTTTTTTTTGTACGCAATTTCGTGAGAGCGTGTGAGTGCGTGAGTGTTTTTAAACTTTCTGGATTATTCATATTTTAGATATTTGCTGTAAATAGGGTTTTATCGTTTTAAAATTTAGGTTTTAGCGTACGAATAAATTTTCCTCATTTCTCCTTTGGTTTTTGTCTATTTGTTTCTGTCTGTTTTTTTTTTGTGATTGCGTGTCCAACATCAATGGCTTGCACTCTAACTCTGCATCCATGGAATACTACCTCTCTAACTCTAAACCTAATTTTATGCTCTTGTCTGAGACCCAGATGGCTAAGAATTCATCCTTCAACTCGTTTAATATATCCAACTATAACTTATTTTATAATTTCCATTTGAAGGGTGGAGTATGTGCCTATGTAAATATAAACATTCCTATAACACGTCTCGAGAATCTCGAATCTCCTAACAGAACAGATTTTCATGCCTTTTTTTGATTACCTTACTACTTCTCACGAGACTGTTATATCTTCTCATCCAAATACTGAGGTCCTCTATTTAGGAATGTACACAAAACTGAATTGTTGGGTTCCTCTCGTACTGATTTAGTTGGGAGGAAGCCGAATCATTCAGTATTCTCAATGATCTGGAGCAACTGATTAAATAACCTACACACATTCCGGATCGTCCTAACCGATTCTTGAACACACTTGACCTATGTTTCACCACTAGTCCTTCTCTCTATAAATACACCACCTTCGCTCCTATCGGTAAATCTGACCACAACCTTATATCTCTTAATTTTAATACTTTCTCTCCAACAGCTCCATCCTGCCCTATGCGGTTTTTCTGGCACTTTGATCGGGCCGATTGGGGGGCATTGCGTTTCTACGCTAACTATAATAGAAGTGACTGCTTTGACTCCGAAGACGCTTAAGATTCTGCCGATAAAGTGGAAACTGTAATTGTTAATGGGATGCTTCTTCGACTAAATCTTTTTCTTCTCAAAATCCATGGTTCGATCGTGTTTGTTCTCTGGTCCATTCAGGCTAGAGACAATACTTATCGGGTGTGGAAAAATTCTCGTTCTTACTCTTGCTAATTTTCATTCAGCTAGAAATCGTTGCAGGGATACTCTTCGACGAGCAAAGTGGACTTTCATTAAACGAAAATGCGCTGACCTCCTTGGTTCTCCTACTGACAAATCTCTCTGGCCTCTTGCCAAAAACATCTCTTAACAACTTCTGTAAATCATCCTTTCCTCCTCTTATTCGCTCTGATGATTCTGTTGTTAATACTTCAACTGAAAAGGCCAATCATCTCTTTGGCCTCCTATTTTCCTCTAATTCAACCCTGGACGATTCTGGTATTCCTCTTCCTCCTTCTCCTCTCAGGTGTCCTATGCCTCTGTACCTGTCATTTCTTTTGATCGGGTGCATGAGCTCCTGAAATATATAAACGTTAGGAATGCATTCTTTCCTGAGTTTGGAGGAGTGTGATTCTGAGATGACCCCACCCCTGTTCAACTATACCCTCTATGCTCACTCCTAGCCCTTTCCTCAGTGTTGAAGCGCGCATATCCAACCTATTCCGAAAAAATGCTGCTCTGATAATTCTAACTGTCGCCCTATAGCTCTCACTTGTATTCTTTCTAAGATCTTTGAAACCCTTCTCAACTCTCCCTTCTTAGATCATCTGGAATCTCTTTCCTTTCTTTCTGATTACCAGTACGGCTTTCGGTGCTCGAGATCTACTGGCGATATACTTCCTATTTAACAGATTTATGGTTTTCGGCTATTGTGGAACTACGAAGACGTGCGTGGTGGCGCTTGACATATTCAAAGCATTTGACCGGTATGGCACGCGTCACTGCTCTCCAAACTCCCCTCCTTTGGGTTTCCTTCTTCTCTTTGCTTACTTATGTCTAGCTTTCTTTCAAATCGCTCAATGTCAGCTGTTGTTGATGGGGCGACTTCTTTTTCTGTCAATAGTGGTGTTCCTCAGGGTTCTGTTTTATCTCCTACTTTATTCCTGCTTTTCATCAATGATCTTCTCATCTGCACATCTAACTCTATCTACTCATATGCCGATGACTCGACCTTCATTCTTCAAATCATTTCAATTCTGCTCCCTCTCTTACTTCTAGAATTGCCTCTCGTTTTAATCTTCCGATTCTATTCTCGCCGATCTGGATAGAATTTCCGGGTGGGGTCGTGGAATTTAATTTAAAACCCAACTTCACAAATCTCTCTCTCTAAGACATTTAACTTTTCTATCTCTTTCGACGGTTCTCTCGTCTCTCCTGTTGACAATATAAACATCCTTGGCCTTAACACAAAAAAATGTTTTGAAAACCTCAAATCACAGTGGTTGCTAGGGCGGCCTCAAAGAAACTGAGAGTTCTGTTTAGAGCGCAAGACTTTTTTTCCTCTTCTCAGCTACTCCACTCATAAATATGGGTCCCATCCGCCCTGTATGAAGTACTGCTCATATTCGTGAGGCGGGGGCCTTTGGCTTCATCCAGCTTTTTGATAGTCATTTGAAGGCCAAGACTATAAACTGTCTGCATTTTCAGTTCACTTGAATCTTTATATTTGCAAAAAGATGCTGAGCTTTATCCCTTTTCTATAGGTACCGTGAGGCAAGTGCTCGAGGGAACTATCCACCGCAAGTACCACCACCTTATGGATGCCCAGCGCCAAGGGGTGCTGTGTCGGGCAAGCACATGAGTTTTGAAAGCGATGTTAGTAATCCAGACTGGTTCGCTGCGGTGCTCTTCTTCCTAAGCACCTTCAAGTTCTGTGGAATTCCTCTTCTCATCATCTGTGTTTGCTTACCAATTTACTTCCTCACTTTTAAAGCCTGTGTCTGTGTTATTTATAATTTGCGTTAGATGGATTTTTGAGGCGTTCAACACCCACTCCTTGAATAGGGTTCTCGTGAGCGGTGGTGACAACTGTAAAAAAATAAATAAATAAAGAATTCTGTAATAAGAATTCTTAAGCTAGATGAAACCATAAGAATGGCAGGCACTGATTATAGAACTACTTTCTAGAATGCATTAGTATAGCATAACTGAGAGCTGCTGCTTGACAAAAAAAAAAAAAAGAGATAGAGAAGTGGAAACCGCCTTATCTGCAACCCCTGGCAACAGCACTGATAGTGACGATGGTGGCTTTTCAGCAATAAACCTACTGAAGAGGAGGATTTGGATAAGAATTTTTGATAAGTTCAAGGTCGAATTGCATTGACATCTCATCTGGGCACTTTCAAAGGAATCATACCAGAGGACCCCATCAAAACTGAAGAGACAGGCATCTGGCGATGCAAAGATAATTCAACAGTCTGTGGAAAGAGGAGATGAGGCCCTAATGAAAACATGAGATGCTGCCTACAGAAGAGAATCTTCATGCAGTGGCATGAAAATGGGCCAAGGTTTTCATTATTATCAGTGCTTGTAGGCAAATAATTATCAGCACCTCCTTCATCAGTCAAGAGAGAGTGTATTTATAGTGTAGGTTAGGTAGGAATGTAAACACCTCAAAAAGGAACAGTCTCTCAGATACTAGTGAAAGCTTGATGTTTTTGCATCACAATTTGTGAATTTTTGAATTTGAGTATTGAATGATATCTATCTTAAAGGAGTATTTTATTATGTCATGTTTGAGTAATAGCGTTTTTTTATTTTAACTTTTTGGCTGATTAATTGAGGTCTCTTCTTTCATTATTTTTATTCTTTATATTGTAGCTAGTTAAAGAATCTTCTTGTAAATTGTAATCATGTTAAAACATAAAAACTAGTAGCTAAACT
>JABUQX010095895.1:0-22592 GCA_015478945.1 Trachelipus rathkii | reverse complement strand
GGGATCGATGTATAGTTGTCGCTCTAAACAATATCACCTATATTATATCGCTATATATAATATATATATATATAGTTAATATATTATATATATATATATATATATTATATATATTATATCTATTACTATATAAATATAAAATATATTATTTATATTATATTTATATATTATACTATAATAGAGATCAAGCCATGTACATTTACTAAGCGGACTCAGTCCATCCATCAGTTGTTCCTACGGTAATTATGTCGCATGTGTATGTGTTCTGTGTAGTGTGTGTATGTGAGAGGGTGTGTGTTGTGTGGGTGTTTATCAGCATAGCCCTGCTTTTAAATGCCCTTCAGATGAAATGTAATCAAATTTAATCTCGGTAAGGGTACCTACCCCAAGTCCCCAACCCAGAGCTCGGGGAATATGTAGTCAGCATATTCTTTCAAACTACTGTTTTCCATAAAACGTTATTTAAAAGTTTCTCAAGTTTAAGTTTCATTGTTTTTACGCCATGATTTTTTTTATGCATGTAATTCTAAATACTAATTGTTAATTGCTTGAAATCGTACGTTTGGCATGTATTTAAACAATATTTAAATATATGTTAATTGCTTTGTAATATTATTATTTTGGCCACCAGTAAATAATATTAAATACATGTTAAATTGTTTGTAATCGTTACGTTTTGCACATAAAAATGTGAATAGCAATTGAATCGCTATATAAATTTAATCGTAGCACAATGTCATCTAAATATACAATTAGGACTTAACTTGTCGGAGAGCAACCATTCTGCTCACTGTGATTTGAAAACAAATTGAAAGAGGGAAAGTTTGTGCTCTACGAAAGTTAGGTTAGGTTAATGATAGTATATAATCAATATATATATTAATATCATCAATTTAAATTATCATAATATATCTTATATATATATATATATATAGATATATTAAAAACAACTCTAGCCTAAGGCGGTTTGACAGAAATTCTAGATTAGCAAAATTTATTGGAAGAATTATACTTAGTTACTTTGCTACCATTCACAGAGTCGGGGGTAAGGCGATTCTCAGCCTACCAGCAAACAAGACGGCGAGTGTCGGTATAATATTACATAACAGTCGAATATATTATATATAAATTATATATATATATATATATAGATATTATACTATAGTATATATATATATAGTATATATATATATATACAATATTATTGATATATAATATAATATATATATATATAATATATATGAATATATATTACTATATATTATATATATTATATTAAATTATATATAATCCTTATAACATTACTTTTACTATGCTTTACCTGATTAGGAAATGTAGCAATGTATTTAAGTTGGTGTAAACGTTTTTAAAACACTTAAAAGAAAAGAAAAAAAAAAATGAAAAATTAGGAGCTGGAAGTGACTTTTCATAATTTTCGCTCACGGGAAAAAACATATATTAAATAAAATTTTAATTTTCTTACATAAATAAGTTTATTTAATAATGTGTTGAATGTTTATCTAACATGTATATTTGAAAATGGTTTTTAGCTGCTGGATTGCAAATGCTTGTGTAGTATTATATGAATTAATTAAGACATAGTTTAATTGGTTTGCTGACAGGCTATAAAAATAAAATTTATTGTATATACCGCCTAGCTTATATTATATATTATACCTATATTTATAGATATGTTCTATTTATATATTATAGAGGTGCTGGTTGTTAGCAAATATATCGAACTGTTTGTAAATACCTAAATATATATATATTATTTACTTATATACTATTATACTTAATATTATTATATATATATTAATTATCTATCTATATATATACTATATATTAACTACTATTATATTGTATATATATCCTATCTTCTTTTACATTTGCCTTCTAGGTTAATATGTTAAGGCATGATTATATTTCTATATATCTTATATATATATATTTATTATATTATATAATATATTATATATATATATATATTATAGTTATATATATATCTATGATACATAGTATAATAATACTATATATTATATAATAATAAGATAAAGAATACAAATATATATATATGAATAATATATTATGAAAATTTTTCTACCACAAATTATAAATAATATTTTATAATAATTAACAAAAAGCTAAATTGTAGTTTTTAATAATAATGAAAAATAGTAATAATCATAATCGCGAATACTTAAAGAAATAATAATAAAAAATAATTGAATTATAATAATATAATAATAATACATAATTAATAATTTAATCAGTAATAATAATAATATAGATATAATAATAATATAATAATAATATAATAATAATAAATAATAATAATTAATAATAATAATAATAATATATATAATAATAATAAATAATAATATAATAATAATAAATATAATGATAATAATTAATAATAATAATAATAATAAAAATAATAATAGATATAATAAGAATAATATAATAAAATAATATAATAAAAACAGTAATAAGGTAAAATAGTTTAATATAAAATAATAATAGATAATAATAAATATAATAATATAATAATAATATAATAATAATAATAAATATAATAATAATAATAATATAATATTCAGGACAAGCCAAAAAAACTCACCTAGTTTGAAGAACATATAAATAATTATTAAAACTAACGGAGCGTAACTCAGCATATTTAAAGAATTAAAACATACACACTTTATTTTGAAACAATATATCTCCATTTATTTATTTTTAGAATTTGAAAAAATTCAATTAATTAGTTTATTTATTTTATTTAGGCTCTTTTGTACCTGATTTACCTTTTGGATCCACTTGCCCCTCACTACGTTCAAAGAAGAACTGACTGCTTCAGATTTTTTATAGCAGAGATATATTGTTTAAACTTTCAGCCGGTTTATCAATTATTTATTATTTTATTTTATTATTATCACCACAATTATTAATATAATATATTACTATGATTATAATTGTTATTCATTATTATTATTATTATTATTATTATTATATATTTATATTATATTATATTATATTATTATTTCATTTAGTTATTATATCTTTCGACCTATTTAAATTGCCTAATGTTTTAATTAAAAATATTCGTAAAAGATAGTAATAATCATAATAATGTTAATAATAATAATATAATAATATTAATAATAATAATAATAAAACTAATAATCATTCATAATAATTATATAATTGTAATACTAATAATAATGATTTTAATCTAGTTTTAATAATAATAATTAATATATAATAATAAAATAATATTAATAATGAATCAAAAAGTTACTATTAATAATAAAAAAATAAATATAATAAATAAAATATTAACAATAGAATAATTTACCAAATAATGAATATTATAATAATAATAATAATAATAATAATGAATAATAGTAAGATAATAATAATAATAATAATAATAAAATAATAATAATAATAATAATAATTAATAGTAACTTGTATCAATGATGATAATAATAATATTGTAATATAATAATAATAATAATATATAATAATAATAATAATAATAATAATAAATAATAAGAATAATATAATATAATATAATAATAATAAATCTAATAATAATAATAATAATAATAATAATAACAATATAACAATAATAATTCATAATAGATAATAATAATTTTAAAATAATATATAAAATTATTTTATTTAATTATTATTATTATTATTATTATTAAAATCAACATAATATTGTTATTTATCATATTTTATTATTATTATTATTTTATATATTATTACTTATTATTATATTATTAATTATTATTATTATTTTTATTGCATTATTTATTTATTAATTATTATTCCCATTATCATTATTATTATTATTTTTAATCATCTTATGTAACTGATTATTCAATCTATTATTATTATTATTATTATTATATTATTATTATATTTTTCTGATTATATTATTTATTATTATTAATTATTTATTATTTTATTGTTATATTAATAATTTATTATTATTATGTATTATTTAATAATAAATAATAATATAATAATAAAATAATACAATAATATAATATAATAATAGATAATAATCAATAATAACTAAATAAAATAATAATAATAATAATAATATATATTAATTATAAAAAATCACACCTTACTCGTTACAATAACCAAAGTCAAGATTCAAGATTACTTATACTACTACTAGTACTACTACTACTACGTACTACTCACTCACTACTACTACTACTACTACGTATAAGATATCTAATAATAATAATAATAATAATAATATAATAATAATAATAATATAATAATAATAAATTAATAAATCAATAATAATAATAATATATAATAATTAAAATATATTAATATACATAATAACTATATAATAATAAAGAATAATATAATAATAATAATAATAATGATTTCCATTTTCTTAATAAAGTCAAGAATTATTAAAGTATCACTTGTTTTGTTTTCACTTCTTCACTTAGTTTTGCTACCCTATATTCTTGTCCTCATTTTTCGTATAAGCGTATTATATATATTTATATATATAGTATATTATATATATATATATTATATATATATTATATATATATTATACTATAATAGCATATATTTATCTATAGTACTATATTGTTAACTTCTCGTCCTGACCGCTCAGTGCCCCATTATATTATATATATTATAATATAATATAATTATAATATACTATTATCAATTGAATATATATAGCTATAGTATATATATATATATACATATATATATAATATATATATACTTATATATCACTTATATTATATATATTATACCGTATATATATTATTTATATTATATAATATATATATTATATTATATATATATATAATAATATATATATATTATATATATAATATTATAAATATATATATATATATATATACTGGTATTAAGTCTATAGATGTTTGATATTTTTTTATATCTTGATGAATACATTAACAAAATTATAAAGAAGAAATTAAATAACAATGCATGAAGGTGAAGCTGCGTTTCCCAAGACAATCGTCGTCATATGAAGAAATTTTTTTCCAATTCTCTTCCACTGGTAGCGTGGCGAAAACCCCCTTCTATCACATTAATATTTTCACAAATGGTTGGCATATACCGCTATTAACCTATTTATATATAACAATAAATCAAACACAAAACACCAAACAACATAATTAAATATAAGTGAATATTTGGGGAAAATTTGTTATATATTTAAATAGATATAGTTGATACTTGTGATACATGTTATATAATAGGTGAATATAGTGGTGAAATTTATCGTGAGTACTTATAGTCGCATGCACTAACAATATTATCATAAAGTTTTAAATCCTATTTTATAATGCCACTTAAAAGTGAATGGAATCTATTAAATGTAAAATAAAGGGAATTTTGGTAAATTATTAGTGTTTAGACATATCTATATTAATAATATAATCGATAGGCTCGTATATTTAATGTTATCGTTATATATATATATTAATTACATATATACTATATTATGTTTCCATATCACTTATATTATAGATATACTATATATATATATATTATATGATATATATTATTTTATATATGATATAATAATATATAATATTAATAATATAGACTATATAATATATTAATATATATAATAATATATTTATATATAGTATATATCTATATAATTATATATTAATATATATATATATATTATTATATTATATATTTATATATATATTATATATACTATATACTTTATAATATATAAATATTGTTTATTCAATTTAATTTATATGAATTATATATAATATAATATCAAATTTAAGTCTAGTAATATAATAACATTAAGCTTGCTTCTACTATTTCCATAGTGATATTATTCTGTAAATACTCGCCAATAAACTATAGAAGGGTTTATTTTATATAGTGGTATGTGTGAATGAATTATGAACTTGTTAAGCTATTTGATGTTTACATATGCTAGCATCATCTAGTCCTATGTTAGTTTTCTCAAGTATATTCATATTTCAAGATTTCGATGTATATAGCAATGCGGACGCAGCTACTCACTTTAGTAGTACTCGCAAACCTAGTTCGCAGGGTTCCCAAGGTAGCAAAACTTTGTGTGCGGTTGGGAGATATTGGTAGTCTCTGTACCTATGCAGTCGTTTATTTCGCTACGTCTTCTTCTCAGATCGTTAAATCGAATATCACCTCATCCTGATTAGTGCTCTCTGGCTCTGTGAAGCGTGTGACATTAGTTATAGATAAATAACATATTTAAAGTGTCCTATTACCAAGTGTATATAATAAAATTATTTTTACATACCCACATTAGTCCCAGATTCAAAAATCTTTACGTGTGTTTATCTATGGTGTATTTTGATAATATTATTTGAAAATGTTACCAGTCTATGTAGTTTTGCTAAGATAAATGCTGATGTAACATTAATAAACCTAAATTCATGTATATTGTCATATAGTTTAATATTACTATATATAACGTAATTAAATATTATATTAGAATTTTATATATGCAATTAATATGTCTGATATGGTGTTATTAATAATAGAAGTGCAGTTGCTCAGCTTGTAGAAAAATAAGTAGTTGATTTTAATAATAAGGTAAAACATAAAAGGATCAATTTAAGTTTATATTATAATTCTCAATAATTAATATTTTATAGTTTATATAAAGTTAATATATTAATATAAAATAAGAAATTTTGAAACAAAATATCCAGAATCACACCTGAATAAAAGTTAAATAATGATCGATATCAGGATTGTGCCTTTTGTCTTCTGAAACTATCTTACAGAGGTCTCGCTCGTATATATAAATTTTAGGAATTATATTATCTAATAGCTATAATTTTTATATATAAAAATATGAATATTCATTAAATATTAATTTCATTAAATAAAATTTACGGAATTTAATTAGTATGAGCTATTTAACAAAATGAATCAATTAATAAAGAATATTTAAAACTGAATTTAAACCAAACAAGAGTGATACATATAATATATCTTCAAATTAGAATGCATTTGTAATTGTATTGAATATTTTGTAGAAAGCGGTATAATTATCACTTTTAATGTATATTATATACGATAACCTTCATTCCTAATTCAGCATGCAAACATTTTTTATATATTATAAAATAGATATAAAAAGGACACAAAGGCGTTTTAGTCTATTCATTGCTAGTAGTATACTAATAATATATATATAGTATATACTTGACTGGATAAAGACAAATCCCACTAATTATTACTTTATTTAGTCGCGATTATTTATTTTAATCAATACTTACTTCTAACAATTTATATAATATAAAAAAAGTATTCAAATATATACTATATATATATATAGTATATTTATTATATTAGTAATTATATATATTATTATTATATTATTATATTATATATATATAATACTTTATATATATATATAAATTATATATATAATATCTATATATATTATATATGATATTTAATAATATATCTTATTATATATTATTTTATAATATACTTTGATATATTAAAATATTATATTATATATTATATAGTATTTATATATTATTAATTATCTAATGCAATAATATATTTATAACTTATATAAAAAGTTATATATATTTATTTATATATATATAGTTTAATATTTATATATTATTTAATATTTAACTAATATATCTTATGTTAGATGTAAATATCTTTATATTAATATTAATTTATATTTAATTATATAATATAGTATTATACAGTTATATTATATATACTATATGATAATATATATATTATCATATATAGCTTTAAGTGAAGTAAAATGCTTTATATTGTATCGTATTATTATTAAGTTATATTATATAGAGTAGTTAGATAACTGATAGCTGGATATATATAATATTATAATTACTATTATTTATTAATATATCTATATATATTAATTATTAATAGTATATATATATATAATTATATATATATTATATTAGATAAATAGAGAAATATATTATGATATTATATATTATAGTTTATGTCAATATGATTAATATATAAATATATCATATATTTTATTGTTATATAGTATTAGTACATATATATATTATAATAGATGTGTATTTATTATATATATTATAAAGATTATATTATATTATATAATTATATTTAATATATAATATATTTATATAAATATTATATATATATTATATATATATTAATTTTATATATTTTATATTATATATATATATTATATATTAATATATATAAAGTAGTATCATATTTTATAAAAGTAAATAACACTACGTATAATAATAAAATACTCATACTTTGTTGGTTGTATTTATATAGATATCTATGATAATATAATATATATATATATACTATATATAATATGATATATTTATATTTATATTATATATATATATATATAGATTACTATATGTATAATATATATTTATAATTAATATTTATTATATATACTATATATATATTTATATATAATATATATTGATATTATATTATATATATATAATTAATAGAGTATAATATATATATTATTTATATATATATATAATTATATAATTATTATATATAATATATATAATATTTAATTATTATATATATATATTATATATATATTAATATTATAATTGTTATACATGAAATTTTAAATAACCCCTATTATAGAAAAGTTTAGTTCCATTTTAAGAGTAGCCAACAAAGGAGGTAATATGACTTCATTATATAGTAATAATTATATTACTATATAATAATTTATATATATATGTTTATTACATATATATATATATTATAGTTTAATCTATATATATTTATATAATCTTATACCTACTCATTTATATATGACGTTAGTTGCCGTAAAATAGAACCTATAATTTTTTAAAAAGTATATAGTGCTAAAACTGTGCTCCATTTAAATTTATTTCAAATGAACGATTAAAATTAATCATTCATTTATAAATATAAAATTCGTAAAGTATGTTAATATAATAAATTTCTACATTGATACTTATATATAATATATATATATATATATATATATATATATAATTATATATACTATATATATATATATATATACTGATATATATATATATAATATATATATGATAATAATATATATATATATATATTATATATATATATATATTATTATATATTATATATATATATAATAATATATATCATATATATTTAATATAATATTTATATTATCTATATAACTATATTATTTAATATAATATATATATATATATATTATATATATATATATCTATATATATATTATATATATATATTACTTATATATATATATATGTTAAGATAGCCTGACTGAATCAAAATTGTTTGGGCAAAATACTGAGTCTCGATATATTAATATTTCTTCTACGTTTTCTCGTTTTCTCGTCGAAAATGTTTAGTATTTTCGTTTCTTTTCGTACCTCTTAGTTCATTTTCCTCTTACTTGAATATATATTTTATATAAGTATTTATTATTTATCACTATTATGTTACTTTATTTAATTTATTTTTATAAATATATGTAATTTTTATTTATAACACCCGATTTCTTCCCTTTCGTTAAATTCCGTATTCTTGGTATATTGATCATTACTTAATCACGCTTGTTTATTATTTTTGCTATATTTAATGATATAAACGTTTAACTTCTGCATAGTATAAACCGTTTATTAATAAAATGACTAAGTAATTTTGTAGATTTGTTTATATTTAAGTTCTAATAAATTGTTATTACGTTAAGTATTGCAGAATTTGGATGTCTACTCCAATTTGGAAATTTTTCCTGGAACAATTAGAATATCACAAAAGAAAGGGGAACCCCACTTCTATAAGCAAACATAGTTTTGCCGTTATTCAGAATACATTACATGGAAAGGACACTTTAAATTCTTTTATTTCTGTAAATCTATAATATTATTTAATTATTAAATAAGCTATTAAATGACATATATTAATTCTATTTAGGAATATAAGTGTTGCAGTCTCGAATTGCTTACCGAATCTTGGAAATATTACTGGAACATGTCACAAACTCAATGAATAAAGTTAACTCTTCTATAAAAAAATTAGGTTTTAAACTATATCAGAATAATTATTTGGAAACAAACCTGAATAAATTTTAAGTAAAGCAATTCCTGTCTATATTATTATTAAATTTTCGATTCAATATTGTTCTAGTTACAATGATAGCATATTTGCGAATATAACCTAGATTATTTATATAAATAAATATACGCTTTATAGAGTGGTAATAATAAATGTTAAGATAATGTATGTTACTATTAATTTTATTATTTTAATTAAGAAATTTTTCGTTCATTTAATGATTGTATTGTTATAAATATTTTGTTATGCACATGTATAAGATAATTATTGATTACAAAGAAAGCAGTTATATATAGGTGATTTCCAGCAATCAATTCGCTTAAAATGAAACTGTTGTCTTCCATCTCTTCCTTTGGTCTAGCTCTAAGAAACTAAGAAGATAACCCTACCCCTTAGATTATATTTTTGGTTTGACGATCTTGTGGTCTAGAACTAAGCTTATATTCTCAGTCTGAGCTGTTATTGGTACTGTATTAGTTCTATCTGACAGATTCTGGTCAGGCCAGTACACCTGTATTAGCTAAGTCTAAATACGAACTTAGAAGGCCTAGCGACGCTCGCAACGTTAGTCTGTCAACGAAGGGTACTGTCGTCTAGCTGAACCGGAATCTGGTCTAGCCAGATACATGGTATCTAGTCTAGCTTAATACGAACTTTGGAAGGACCTAGCGACCACAACGTGAGTCTGCTCAACGAGGTTACTGTCGTCTAGCTGATAGAGCTGGTTAGCCAGATGACACCGTGTATAGTCTAGCTAATACGCATTTTGGAAGCCCTAGCGCCCGCTAGCATGAGTCCTAGCTCAGCGAAAGGTACTGTCAGTCTAGCTGACAGATCTGGTTAGCCAGACTTACACCTGTATTAGTCTGATCTAATACGAATTATTGCAAGGCTAGCCACCAGCACATGCTAATTTCGCCAGTCTTACGCTCAGTTTCCTGCGTCTGTTAGTGCTTAGCTTGACGATTTTTCAGCTTTGGATATGATTGGAATTAGCTCTAGCTTAAATATGGATACCCGATTGTAGAACGCAGCAGATTCTCCACAATATCTCTCGTAAGAGAACTGATCTTAAATTTACGCTACTCTATTTTCTTTTTTTCTTAATCTTTATTACTTATGTATATTGGTTAATCTAGGGCGTAAATAACGGCCGACAGACCCCGCGGTCGGGGGGCCACGTAGCTAGAAGGGGCCATAATTGCGAAGACAAACAAACGAAAAATATATGAAATAGTCAAAAATACATTAATTACACGATAATATAGTATATATTATTTATTATAATATATATATATATATATAATATTATATATATAGTATTATATATATATATAATATATTATATATAATATATATATATATATATATATATATACTATATATATGTGTGTGTCGTGTGGTGTTGTGTGGAGTGCGAGATTCTGTAATAGTGTGTGTGGTGTGTGAAAAAGTGCAATCTCGCCGGACTATACAAGCCCTGAAAGATTGATGTTGATCGAAGAGTATAAAAAAAATAACCCAATATTTCCACACTTTTTCAAACATTTGAATTTTGGAAAAGTTAAAAATTCAAATATATTTTTTTCTACTCATCGGATCAATATCAATTTCAGGGCTTGTATAGTAGGGCAAGGATTTTTTTTATTGTAAATAATTTTTTTGGTATACTCAAATGAAACTTTTTAAAATTTTTCAAAAATGTTTTTTTGGAAAATTTGTGGTTTCAGAGAAGAACAAATCCAAAACTATTGCATTTACAAAGAAATTATCTAAGTAAAAAATTGTGCCTCTCCCTCGATTACATATGCTTTGAAAATTTCACCTACTTCGCCGACAGGAAAAAAGCTATCGCGAATTTTTAGTTCATAGTTTTAAATAAACTTGCAATAGTTTGCAACTCAAAAAATCGAAAAATCCTCTTGGCTATTTGGTAGGTAAAGACACATTTTTGTTGATTTCAAGTTTGAAGTCATTTCGACAAAAAATTCTGGAAGTTGATACGAAAATGTCAAAAACATGGGTTTTGAAAATTAAAAAATTTTGAAAGAGAGTGACACAGTCACAGGAAAACACTGGAAAACAAACGGTTTGTAGAGGGGGAAAAATGCTTACTAGCGTAGGTTATTATAGCGTTCAACATCGGCTGAAAAATTTACGCGATTTTATGTTCCATTTTTTTTGGGGGGGGGGAATTGGGGCGTGCCCTTAAGAAATAGTGCACATTCCTGGAAAGAAAATTTGTTGGGTGTAAGTTTGATTACAGAGAACAGTGGCGAAAACTTTGAAAAAACAAATATTAAGGTATCTAGATACAATTATAACAACTTGTTTAAGTTTAAAGCAGAGGAGCAAAATATGCGAGGGAATATTCAGGACTTCGGCTATATAAGAATCTGTTCCAAATGCAGAATACAATCATTGTGCAGCTCATAATTTTAAATTTAATCTTCAATGATTCTGGTTAAAAGATATAATGGCTCTTCAGAAATTTATGACAACTGGAAAAAAGCTTTATATGTTGTATTTTCAGTTCTAGCTGACAGCTCCGTGCAGGAATTAGACAGCTTTCAATAAATTAACAATGCGATCACAAAAAATACTAAAAAATTGTGTCAACTATAGGTGGTCATCCAAGTATGATTCTCTTGATAGCAATAAAAAAATTTCAAAAGTATTTCGATTTCTTATCTCAAGTGATATTTATGAGTAAGAAGTCAATTGAAAGAAACGAAGCCCTTGTTCTCAGGCAGTTAGAAAATTTTGAGTTCATTCTCTGTCTTGTGTTTCAAGAGTAAGTATTGGAAAGCTCAATGTTGTCTTCAAAATATGCAAAGTCCAAATTGCAGATGCTTCAGAAAGCACTTACCTATTGGACAAGCAAAATCAAACTTTATGTGAGCTAAGACACAAATTGAAGATGTAGTGAGAGAAACTACGAAGTTAGCACAGTCATTGGAACATTGAAAAAAAAATTACTTCCAGATCGTTAAATACAATTGAAAATCGTTTTTTGAGTTGAGCTGTTTATCTTAATGAAGAATTGAAACCATGAAAGCTTTAGGAATAAGAGTTTCAATAAATTTCTTGATATATTTAAATGACAGGATAATATCGTTTCATTTATGCCTGATCGAACCAATGTTTATATGTGATTATTTCATATCTGGTCCTGCAGCAATAGCACGACTACGAAATGAAACGTTGCAAGAAAAGGCTACAAAATTGGTAGAAAAATATGATTTAGATTAATCTTTCGGTTTATGAACAATTAATCACCTTAAGCCATTAAGGACTACAGAGGAAAATGAAAAACATGTAACTATTAAAGATTTAGCAAACATTTTATTCGTAGAAAAAAGCTGCTTAGCAAGTAGCTAACAAGACTTGTGTGCAGTAGTTCAGTTGTATTTGACAGTTACCAGTAACATCTGCAACAGCTGAAAGGTCGTTCTCAAGGTCAAGTTAATAAAAACTTTTTTAAGGAAGCAATATGACAGCAAAAACAAGTGCTTAAGTGCATCTTTTGGAAGCATTGAAAATGAGAACATGTCGTACTCTTGACTGAAAGAAGTGGTTAATAAATTGATGGCAATTAGCCAAAAACGTTTTGGTAAACTAAAGAGATTCATCCTTCGAATATTTTTTGACAAGTTGTGAGAACAGATATTCACGAATTTTTGGTTTAAAGTTAACATTCTTATTAGTATAAATTTCTATTATATATATATTATCTACTATATATAGAATATATATATTATATATATATTAATATATATATATATAATATATATATCTATATTTATTTATATTATATATATTTATATATTATATTATATAAAGTAGCCATATCAAATTTAAATTTAGATTTAATAGTCAAGTTTTGGAGGAGGTTAGTAATTATAAAGTTGTGTAAAAATTATGATAATCATTTGGGAGGTTGATTGTAAAAACATGTCTTCACTATGTGAATTAAATTTATGTTCAAATAAGTGGAAGAGACTTTTAATGTATGTTTTTCCTGTCCATAGAGCATTCATACTACTTTTACATAAATCTTTCCTAAAGGTCATTATTTTTAGGCAAAATATCTAATTTCTCCTATAAAAAGGAGTACTAATCTGATAAATAGCATATAAGCCATATATATATATATATATATATATATATATATATATATATATATATATATATAGTTATATATATATATATATATATAATATTATATATATATATATATTATATATATATATATATATATATTATATATATTATATATATATATATATATTATATAGTAGAATCAAGCAATCAAACGCTAAGTTAGTAAGTTTCAAGCTTAGGAGTGCCTTAGTTAATGTATAGTTATAATATACTATCGATACACAATATAAGCATGCACTCATGATCATATCAATAAAATAAAAATGAATACTTTCTTAGAGCAAAAAAAAAAACACCACAAAAAAAAAAAAAAAAAAAAAAAATGATAAAAAAGAAACGGATATAGACTATTCCACCCAGAAAATAAATATAATAGAAATATAATGAGATAAATATATATAAGAAAGAAAAGAATAGAAAAATTAGTAGACAATAATAATATAATAATAAAAGAAATTGATATATTGATATAAAGAAATAAACAAAACTATTAAAAGAAGAAATATAATAAATAAATATATAAAAATATATAAAAAAAAGGATAAGATAAAAGGAGTAGAATTCAAAAAATTTTGTTTAGTTGCATATGTAGGCTAGATATAATATCTGATTGAATTCTTAAATTAAAGAAGATCAATATAATAACAATAAGAGGAATACAATAGAAGTTACGTATATGGTTGTAGGGAGTAAAGTACTTGTAAATGAAAAAACACAAGAATGATATAGCCATTAATAGATAAATTTTGTGATTGAAATTGGGATAATAAAGTGATAATAGAGATATAGAGATAAGTATATATATAGATAGAACATAGAAAAGTAAAAGTAAATGATATATAATAATATAGAGATATAATATATATAAATATATATATAAGCATATTATATAAAATAAACATACAAAGAAAACCATAACTTAGAAATTTTATTATATATATTTTTACAATATTAATAAAATAAAATATATATAATTATATAATATAATAATAAAAATAAATAAATAAAAAAAAAATATTAATAAAATATTTAATAAAAATAAATATATTAATATGGTAATATGTAATATAAAAAAAAACAACTAAAAATAAAAAAATTATAAAATATATATAGAGATCAAAGCGGAAAGGCCCATTCACTATTGGCGGAGGGGCCTTGACCTAGTTACGTCACTTTGTGTATAATAACAAACAACTATATTGATCTTTACTTTTATTCCCTGTCACAATACGCAATCTGGCAATTATTAATTTCTTTGAATAATGCTAGCAAAGTTACAATTTTAAAAAAAATGACTAAAAGATATAAATAAATAAATTTATATGGAGAGAAAATTCAGCTTGTTAACATACACTTACAGAAGTATATTTATTCCAATGAGTTAGTTTAACCAGCAAAAGTAAGAACGTTGACTAATATCAAACTTCCCATCAAAATATCTTTCAGCTACGGTTTTCAGCACAGTGTGGACGGTTTAGAAATTATTTAAGAAGTTTTTTTTATATAATCAATTAGTTATCGCTAAATATTAGATAAAGTACAAGAGCTGAGATACGATATACACAATATAAAAAATATATATTGTATTAAAGGATATTAAAATAAGGGCACTGAAATTACAGAATAGTTAAATAAAAGTAATAAAAAAACTGATTGATAAGAATATATAATAAAAAACTAGATAAAGAATAATAAAAAAAAAAATACATGTCTAGAATAATATCTTATATTATTTTTTATTGTAAAAATTAATTAGATATATGAAGTGATAAAAAATCATATTTTTAAGACAAAAAAAATTATATCGAGGTGAATATAATATTCAATGTTAATTATTTTCACGATTTTAACAAAAAATCTATAAAGGTAAATGAAAGAATGATAAAGACAAAGAAATAATTTTATTATCTCAAAGAGGTAAAACTTCTTCATAATAGTATAAAAGTTGACCATTTTAGGAGTAGGAAAGCGAGAGAAAGAAAACAGAGTGTTTTTTATAACAGTAACAATATTGGCCTATAATGTTAAGAATTTCAAGGAGCGAACCACAGTAATCTTGTGAAACTAAGTTCTTGTCAGGAACAAACTAATTGTTATCCTTTAACGTAAACTAGTAGAAATTATTAAATGTAGATCAATAGTTGATTAAATTTATTTTTCTTCTGATTTAAAAATTTAGTTGTTTTTTCTTTGCAGAGAATGCATTAATTACATGTTTATGATTCATTTCATATAATGATTTTTTAATTTTTAATGATTGTTTATGCGACTTAACTATTTCTAAAGTTGTAAAATTTAAACTTAAAAAAGTAGATTGATGTTAATGGTTTGGTCGAAATATGATTTCAATCATTGTTTAAGACATTAGGAATGTTGGAGATATGTGGTATTAACATCGGAAATGACGGAGATTTTTCTTGAAAGATTATTTAGAGGCACTATTTTGTAAGTTGATGTTTAGTAGTTTTATTTCGAGAATACAGTTCTAACGAGTAGAAAATTGAGAGATCGATGAAAAATTGGAAATGACAGATTTTAAAAAAAGATTAGAGTACTTACTAATGTTTAAAAGGTTATTAGTTTTGATCTGTTAGCTTTAACAGAATCTGAGATATTTAAGGAATATTGAATATTGATGAAATATGGAATTAGAAATTAAATTTCTTTTAGTAGGCTATTATTTTGATATAACCTCGTTATGTATATGAAATGAAGTGATGTTGGTAACATAATTTGAATATTATGTTTGGAATTTTATGATGAATTTGAATTTTGTGATTTTGTGTATCTGTTGCAACAGGGGATTTTGGGTAGTTGAACTTGTAACAAAGTTGCTTCTACTGTGTCTTGCGGTTAATGATTCGTCATTCACTCACATGAACTTGTTCAAACGATATGCCTCTAAGGAGAAAGTCGTTGTGAGCCCGCCTTGGAAATGGGGATGGAAAATTGTACAAAATGCCATCCTATTTCGAGACAAACTTCTTTTTTTTTTTGGTGGTTAAGTTTTGTAAAATGGAAATAGACGTTGTTAAGTTAAATTAATGATTTGAGAGGTTATTTAATTAAGAACAAAATCCATGGAGTTTTTGAACATCGTATGTTAATGTAGTAAGCTAGTTAGGCCTTGTTTACGAAATTGAAGATTATCGATAGGTTAAGATCTGTTTGAGAAAATTTGGAAGTTAAAGGTCACTGGAAATGTTTAAGATTCAAAAGTAATGTTGTTGTATAAGTCAATGAAATAGCGTTAGAAGTTTAATATTGAAAATGTATGAAGATCAGATGTAGTGTATTCGAAGCTTTATGAATGAAAGTTGGTAGTTAAATGTTAATATCTGTCAAGGATTAATAAGTTGCCCTTAATGTTAATATATGTCTGTTTAATGTTCCTGATAAACATGCTGTTACCATCAGTCAGAAATTAAGTATATTTATGTTGACGAAAGGCTGTGTTATTATTGTGTTTAAAGTTTTGATTATTCGTGAAACTATAAACCTTTTTCCATAGAAAATGCAATTATCTTCTGATTCCTATTCCATACGTCCTATCTCGTTTTTTTTAAATAAAAAATTAACTCCAATTTTGCTTCTTTATCTTTACACCTAAAGTATATTCCGTCTGTACACCTGCTGTTATACCTTATTGCCGTTAAATCAAATGTTAGCCACAAATTTCACCTTATACGATTCCTGAGTCATATCTCCCCATTCACTTCTTTTCAACTTATTTAAGCCTAATATTGTAACTTATTTTAAAAGATGTTATTTTTGCCCTCTCTAAGCTGAGCACTGAGAAGGCATTAGGTCATGACGGAATCCCTTCAGTGGTTCAAAAAAAATTTGACTCCAAATTTGCACCCTGTCTTGGTAAACTATTCTCATTTTTATTTACATATTTCTGCTACTGGTTACCACTCTAGACATTCACACAAACTATCTATAGGCATCTAATCAAAAGCTTTTTGTAAATCCAAGAAAGATACGCTCACCCCAACACTGAATTCCATGTCTTCTCCACAATCTGTCTTTAACTAAAAACCAGATCCGTTGTTTCAATATTCTTCCTGTACCCATGCTTCTCTCTTCCCAACTTTGCTTCTATCCTCCCTCTCAGTCTTCTCTTTACCACTTTCATATACATTGACTATAAATAAGATTTATCAGAGATATGCCTCTGTTATTTTCACAAATACCAGAATATCCCTTTTCCTTATAAATCGGAACGATTATTGTTCTCCCCCACTCCTCCAGCATCTATTCAGTAGCTTTAGTATACATCTCTTTAATTGGGTCCCCGCCTCATTAACCAGCTTTTTACACACACCATTATCACTAGGCACCTTCCTTCCGCTTTTCAACTTAGCAACAGCCTCCTCGAACTCTTGCTCCGTAAACTTCTCATCTTCCTCCACCCCTGAATTCGTAAATCATCTTCCCCCGCCAAGTATCTGTCCTTCCTCTCTACGTTCAACAAAGGCTCAATATATCCAGTCCATCTCTCATTTATTACTGGTGTCTTTCTCATTTACCATGTTCTTATCTTTATTATTTTTGTTTTATCGCTTCCCTTACCTAACTCCGTCCACCACGGTGTAAATCTCTTCTTTACTCCTCCCAAGCACCTCCACAGCCACCTCCCTCAAAAAATTTTCAACCTTTTAGTACTCCTCCTATTCACTCTCCTCCCATCCACTCACTTTTTCATTTATCCTTCCTTCGTGTTCTGTTTTTGTTCTCTTAGACACTTTATCTTTATGATCCTATTCATATATATATATATAGGCTTTCTTAATTATTGCCGGTTACCAATAAGGACAGATAATTTTTCTGTATATGCAGTAAAAATTAATTAAAACAATGTTAATATTATAGTGACCAATATGAAACAACCTTCTTATCATATTTCCTTCTAATCCCTTCCCTACTTGTTTAATATAGGATAGTTTATTCATATTTAGACTAAAATAGCCTGATTAAGTTCTACATCATAGGGATATATATAATATCATCAAATACATATATATATTATATCTTATATCTATTATATACTAATACTATATTTACTATAATATATATATATATATTTATTTTATATATTACATATATATATATAATAAAATTATTATATTTATTTATTTATTAGTATTAATTAATTCTACTTATATATATCTATGATATATTATAATATACAAATAATATATAGCTATTTATATCATATATATATATATACTACTATACTTACATAGCAGATACACTCAATTTATAATGACTTATATCATAACATATTTATATTATTATAAATTACGATAATATATAATGCATTCTCAGCCAATACTCATAATCCTATATCTATATATATACACCTTATTAATATATTATATATAATATATATATATATATATATTCTGATATTATACTACTAATATAATATTCGCTACTATATATTCATAATTTTCGCTCTACTATATCATATCATATATATTTATATCTATATACTATATATATACTATTTATAGTACTATCATATTACTATATATATACTTATATTATACTAGTATACTATATATATATTTCATATATATTAATAATTATATTATTTATATTATATATATATATTATTACATTATAACATATATATATTACTATTATAATATATATATAATTTATATTTTTCTATTATATACAGTATATTATATTACATTATATCATACTTATATATATATATATTATACTATACTATATCTATACTATATATATATATATATTATATCATATATATATATATATATATCACATCGTACTGCGTATCTATATACTATGAATTTATGACTATATAATAATATATATATATGTACATATATATAGTAATACATATATAGTATATATACTATATATATTATAATTAATATCATAGCTATACTTATGTATATTATATACCTGATATATATTATATATAACTAATATATAATATATAATATATATATGATATTAAAATCTTATATATAATATATATAATACTAATATATAAATATTACTTTAACGTTGCAGTAACATTTCAATCTATTAACACTATAACTATTATGTAATCAACCTCTTATATATATCATAATATATATATATATATAATTATATATATTAATAATATTTAATATATATTTATAAGATTATATATAACTATATATATATATATTATAATATTATTATCTAATATATATACTATTATACTCTAGTATTATATATACTTTATTATATATATTATATATAGTGATCGTGTACCGGACTATATGAACCATCATGTCCAATAAGTCACTGATCGCTCTCATTAGAGAAAAGGTATAGAGTCATTGGCTTCGGTAATAAATAAATCCCTATTCTCATAGAATTCGTAAAAGCACATACAACTTCTTTCTAATATATTCCACTCCGATTACTTTTGGATTGTTGTTACTGTTCTCCCCATCCGAAAGGATAAATCTCTTTTCGTGATATGCGTCTTAATTAAATGAAAATGTCACAATAATTAATAGTTTTATTATCGCAAATAATATTTTATATTTATTTAATCACTTGGCTTGTATTACTTCTAATAGTGTATTCTTCTTATAGAGTAAACTATAGCTCATTAAGTTACCACATGATGCCAATATATAACTAATTATAACTAATTTATAATAAAATATATTATTATTATACTATTATATATATTATATACACCTACGTTTTTTTTATTTATTACAATATTACTATTATATTAGTATATTACCTATTATTATATATATTTTAGTATATATGATATATATATAGTATATTATATATATTATTAACTATAATATATATCATATTATATATATACTTATTATTATATATATATATTATATTTATTTATATATATACTATTATATATATATTATACTAGTCTGTATATTTTTAATAATATTTTATACTTACTAAATTACAATAACATATACTAATATACTATTATACATATATATACTATTATATTATATATATATTCATATATATAATTTATTATTCTATCTATTAAATATTAAAAATTAAAAAAAAATATTAAATATTTCTGATATTATAACTATTTATATAGATATATATATCATATACCTAGTAATATAAATTAGTGATATATGATATATAGTACTATATACCTATGATATATCGTATACCTATTTACTATATAGATATTATAACGATATATTACTATATATATATATACTATATTTCATAACTATCTATATATAGATATTATATATATAATATCTACATATATATATAAATTAGCTTTATATTTACCTACTATAGGATATATCAGTATACTATAGTATTAGTATATAGCATTAGTACCTAATACCTTATAAATTCAGATTGAGAAAATTAAATTCAGTCCTAAGTCAAAGGCTGTCATATTCTTATATATATATCCTAATATCATTATACTATACTACTACACTAATATTAATACTATAATATATATTATATTATATATCACTATATATATATATTTTCTGATATATAGTATTATATATACACTATATAATATTACTACATCAGTATACCTGATATTATATATCATATAATATATATTCTATATCTGTTGAAGTCTATACTATAACACTATTATAGTATATAATTGCTAGGTAACATAAGTTATCTACTACTAGTATATATAGTACTATCCTACTATATAACATTTAATTATTATATTAATAATTTATTAGGTTATATACTAATTATATATATATCTATATATATATACTTATATATATACTATATATAATACATAGATATAGTATATTACTATTTGCACTTCATTACCCTATTTATTATATATCAAATCATATTAATGCTGCGCTATGGGATATATAACAAGTTCCAATATTACACACTGATCGTCACCCTTGCATGTAGGTCTCGACCGACGACAAGTGATACTCATGGTCATCTGTGAGGCCTCTTGGCACACACTCTCAAAAACTAAACTTATACCTCTTAGTAGATCTGGTTCAATTCCCACAGCTTATCTACCCGTTTATTATGTATCACTCCCCACCTAGTTGGATTTGCCTCTCTATCCAGCTCTTTTCACCCCCTGTCCAGACCAATTCAATCACCTACACTCGTCACATCTATCCCCCCATTTCCTCTGACCATTCCTGCTCCGCCCCTGCCCCCCCCCACTTCCAGGAATATGCAATAAAGGCACTGAAATCTTTGATGAGACCTGAATAGCTGTCATTATGGACGAGGCAGTTTGAACCTCT